>CAKKXW010000002.1:12032174-12200307 GCA_920937365.1 Sphaerophoria rueppellii | reverse complement strand
TTTCGGTTTATATAGAAAGAGATGCACAAGTGTAAGAGTACCATGTCAAATTCAAAAGGAGCCAAGAAAAGTGTTATAATTTGTATGGAATCCACTATCCAGTGTATTATAGAGATCAGTGCTATGGCTGCACTCGTTAACGTCAGACGAATTCAAGAGTGTGTTTGTGTTATAGCCATAACACTTTGACAATTTTAATACCGATTTGACTTGGTAATGTTTTAGAAATTGACTTAACGCCGTTTCGGTCAATGACAACACACCATTAAAAAAGCAGTCGAACCAAATGATATTTAAATTAATTGTGAATTGTCGCATGTATAATATTACAAGACTACGAATCAAAGATGGTGTCACCTTCATTCCTTCAAGAAGAAGTTCTCTTAGAAATTCATTACAGCTAAGCCAAAAAGTATGCAAGAAGTATATTGACAATAAACCCCAACTCACGACGAAAAAACATGAATTCGCCGCAAAAAGTCAAACACTGAATTTTCACATTTTCATTTTCATCTTCTCCTGACTTTTGCCGGTTTTTGAATAATGATGCATGCAAACTTTTGTTTACATGCAGTCCGATTTTATTTTCGTCTTTATTTTGTGTTCTTTCAAACTTCGAGCCAAAACGATAATTAGAGTTTGTTTGGTTCTAGTTCGTTGGGTGGCTAGATAATTCTCTTTGGATTCGTGTCTGGCTTTTATTTTGCCCATGTGCATGAAAAAAAAACTACTGGTAAATGCACACGACTAACTTGATGTAGTACTTTTTGTTTGGTTTTTTTTTTCTATTTTTACAGAAGAAAAAAAAAAACAAAATAATTATTGAGCTGAAAATTGCAAACGAACTGATCTTGTGCTTCCATTCAGTTTTCAAACGAATATCGCCCGGTATTGCCGTCGCCGTTGAATACGTTAATTTTTCGTCAATTTTTAAATAATTTCTTACATTAATTTGGAATTTGTTTAAGAAGTCATTTAAATTAAGTTTTTTTTCTCTCAAGTGACAGCATTTTGACATTTCAAGGTTTGTTTGATTCTATTTGACGCAGTGTAGTGCATTTTTGGGTTCGATCGAAGGAAGCAAGTGTCGGAATGTAAGAATTGTTTGTTTATGCAAAATGCCGCTACCCGGTGTTTTTGTTTTGCTAATAATATTCTTTTTGCATTTGTTTCAATTTTCAAAGTTTAAATTTTAAATAAATTCATACATCCTTTCGTCCGGAAATAGAACTTGTCTAATTTTTGTGGCAATTTTTCATAAAATTAAAAACTAAGTGCAATTCGATTTGTCACTTTAATGTGATTTTTTTGGTTTTATTGACATTTTTTGTTGTTGCTTTTGTTGTGAAAAGTGAATTTAATTATTTATAGATGTGAAGTCGATATTCCCTCTTGGTGTTGGGCGATGATGCTCCGTGACAGCGGTGGATAGGAAAGCAAGAGTTGTTTATTTATTTATAAAATGACATAATGAAGAGTTGTTGACTGTTGAGTCATGGACGGTCCTCTCGGCTGAGTATGCTTTGTTGTAGTTTGGCGTACGTACCACTTAATGGTTTATTTGTGTAGTGTACACCTTTATGGGTGTGCGTTAATATACATATGCATATACCTGAATGTCTCTTTGGTTAAATGTGGTAAAGAGGTGGTTCATGTAAGAAAAAGCGAAACTGAAATTAGATTTTCTTTTTAAGTTTCGTTGTAATTTTTCAATAATTATATTACTGAAGCAGTGTGTCGTGATATTTTTGGATGACCGATATGATCGGTGCATATTACTTTTTGATATAGGGGAGCACTTCCGCCTTAATGAATTTATTTACTTTGACATGCAATCCAAGTGTTGTTGCCTTATGTTTTATTTTTAAAGGGTTATTAGTGTTATTACCTTGTGAATGAAAATCAAGGAAGTAAATTATTGTTTCTGTTACTTTGATATAAGCGTATATAGGTAGGAAACTAATTATGTAGTCCAGAATCGTTCGGAACCATTCCGCACGATTCTGAATTTGTTCACTTGGCACAAGATGATAGTTCTTGTTCTCAAAAGGAGAGAAAATCGATTCAAATACTCGTTCGTATTCGCCGCGATGTTTACAAATAATGAAAATAAAAACAATGTCATGCGACAGTGGGACATCTGGATTTCTTGAGGTTTTTCACAAATACTAAAAATGCATTTGAAGCAGAAAAATAGATTTGAATTTTCATCCGATATCCTGAATCGGAGATTTCTGTGTACCAATTCCTGATTACCAAAACAAAGCGCTATAAGTATGTTGTCGACATGGACCCTTGAATTTATCGACCACAGCTGGGTTTTTAAAATCTTAAACTCTGACTTCCGGTCACTCTGGAAAACCATATTCAAAGAAAATCTATCAACTCTCCAATCTGGTTATTTCAGAAAAATTTGGACTCATCAGTCTTTGTGAAGACATTTAAAAATCTTTTTTCGTTACTAATGCTCTACGGTAAGTGATGGTTTTCAAACCAAATCACTTCCCATTTCATCCCCGCTCATTTTCACGTTATAACAGATCACAGGTGACAGGTGAGGTGACAGGTGACAGGTGACGGATGACAATTGACAGGTGACTGATGACAGTTCTGACTTCCGAGCAGTAGCGCTCAACCCTATTTTCAGGTGCTTAGTTCAATACAAAAATTATACTGAGCGTGTACCTCCGCTCCCATGGTTTAGCCAAAAATACTTAAGACCATCGGGTGACAGATCATAGGAAAAAGAGAATTCAGTTGCTGAAAAATGGCAAATTTCGAAATTTTGTTAAAGTAGGGTCTTCATACATTAAATTGAGAAAGTCTAAACAAAAAATCGATATCACCTACTTACCCATAAATCATTACATAAATGCACAAAATCAGTTCAAAATTACCAAACGATCCACTCACTCCTAATGAGTTCAATTGGTACACCAGCTTATCTCAAATAACAATACCAAAGCAAATCATTACAAATTGAATTTGAACCTTTTAAACTTATCGCAATCCCCAAGGGAAATTCATTTTTCTTCATCTCATATCAACAAGTGGTTTATTCTCCAAATCGATACACACACACGTAGTTCCCATATTTTTTTCTCCTTAGTAGGAACTCAATAGCGCGTACGCTCGAAACGCCCAACATTTTAAACATATTTTGCCTTCTAAATATTTTCATTCTTTCATTGTTACTCGTAAAAAACCATTCATCATCTTTGAATCGAAATCATGCTAAAGTTTTGTTCTCCGAAATCATCACGTATTCTAAGTTTTCGAAAAGTAAGTTGAATTTTGCATTCGGAAAATGCATAAATTATAGTTATTAATATCAGGCGCACACTTTCGAGAAAACTGCACGGATAACGTTTTCCTATTAATTTATATCAAGTTTTGTGCCAAAGTGCCAATATTGACAGTTCAGTGAACTGTGATTTGAAATTCGTTAAAGCAAAAACAAAAATTAAAAATCCAAACACGTGCACGAATGAACTGCAAACAACTGAAACTGTAAAGTTTTTTAATTTAACATTTTCCAAAGTTCCACCTTAAAGTTAAAATCGTTCAAGTTAAATAAAACTGTGATAAAATGAAATGCCAAGCCATCCCATCGTCACTTTGAATCATAACTTCGACTTGGAATTTCTAATCTTGATGATGAATTCTTCAAACTAGAGCTACACTCAAACACAGCATCATCATGTGAAATGAAGAATTTTGAAATACGGATCCTTCAGTTATGACGTCAAATCAACTCCGACTAATTTTGCATTAAATTTGTTTCAGTGCATAAAGCACTCATTCAAATTTCGATTAGAAATTTTAATTAAACTTTTCGCTGAATAAAATATTCTATGCACAGCACATGGCAAATATTGAGTCTCAAATTTAAGTATCGTCTCTCTTAAAATTTTCACAGAAACTAGCCGTAGCCGAACGTCAGTTATCCGAAGAGAATTTCTATCAGAAGGCTGAGGACGTAATTACACAACCACTGGAATTGGATGTGCGCCTGAGAAATAAATTAACCGAACGTGAACTATCTCAACTGCTGCAGTTGAAACAACCTCTTATTATTGCTTTGAGCAGGTGAGTTTTTGACTAATTTTGAACTTTTGAGTTAATAATTTGGGTTGGAGTCATGTCATTAATTTATAGGGAAATGTGTTTGAAGAGTTATGATGCACTGGAACCATGATTAACTAAATTTTGTAATAAGCTCATGTAGTCGTTTGTAGTTTATGTCAGATTGTTGTTGATATTAGTTAATTTGCAAACAACTCTTTAACTAGATTGAAATGGTTCTGTAAACACAAACACTTATGGCTGAAACACAAACAAGCTTTGGCCTGGGCTTCCTCTGACATTTACGAGTTCAGACATTGGAATTCAATGCATGCTATCATAATTAGCGTCGACATTACGTCTCGTTAGACAATCGTAAAGAAAGGAACGTAATGTAACGTAATGTACCTTCAAACGGTAGCTTTAGTTGAAATATAATAGCTGCACATTTCCTTGGTTTCATTTATTTTTTGGAGAGATGGTGATAATGGTGTGGAGTATGGCAATCAAAGTAAAATTGGAACGGGTATATCGTAACGTAGACGAAGAAACATAAACGTCCTTCTTGTTTGGCTTCGGTTGGTGTTTACGTTTCGTACGTAAAGTTACGTAATGTGACTTCAAACGCAAGCTCTAGTTCAAATATGCTGAACATTTGTTTCGTTTGACAGCTCAACAGCTGTACAAAAAAGTCAACAAGCAAAACTAATTTTTTAGAGAGAAGATGATAATGGAAGATATGGAGATGTGTCATTCAAAGCAAAGTCGAAGCAGGTGCATCGTACCGTAGAAGAAGCTAAAGGCTGAATCACAAAGACGATTCAGCTCCGGCTTCGCCTGGGTTACGATGCAGCCACTTTGCATTTGCTTTGAATGATAGTTCTCCCCCCTTCACATCATCATCCCTCAAACACAGCTTTGACACCTCACTATTTTCGAAGTAGATCTATCTACTTCGATTTTTGAAAAACTTTGAAAATCTACTACCTTCTTCGCACCATCAAGAATTTCTTAAAAATCTACTTCACTTAAAAAAAAACTTGATTCGATTTTACGTGATATTTCTAAGATCCGCTTTGATTAACTCATTAAGTATATAATCTTATGCCTACCTATAGTTATAGTGAAAAATGGTATGCCTTCATTATACTTCAATTATTTTCATCAGGAAAATAGATAAGCGACATCTGCAATAAAGTTCCTTATCCTTATACACGAACAATAAGCGGATAAAGTTTACAAACACCAAATGCCAACCCAAACAAATGCGAAAAGTTACGTGCATGTATTGAATTGTTTAATATTTTAGGTCGTGTAGACTTGCTTTAAAATGTCGGTTGAATTTAACTAATATAATATTAAGCGTCTGTTTCACAATATAAAAGTAAAGTTCTGATTAGTTAACCAGCAGTTAAATTAACTGCCAGTTAAATCCTCCTGTTAGTGAGCTTTACGTTTCACATTCATCCTTCTGATAAATTTATGTTTTGGGTAACTAATTGCCAGTTATTCCAATTTTCCACTTGGAAAGATTTTGACAAATTGAAAAAAATGTAGGTTCTTGGTTTTGCTAAATCGAATATGGGAACTATTAGTGAACAAAATGAATTTGTATGGAACTGCTATGGCAACGACAAAGCGAGAAAAAAAATAAACAAATATCAAAAGGATATTTGTTGTTGTTTCGGAAATTACTTAGGATATATATCTATAGGTTTTGCTCTCCACTTATTACATGTCAGAACCACTATTAACTTTTGTGGGCGCTCGCAAATCAGTAGTAATATACGGCAATGAATAGCTTTACGACCTAATAGCGTTCAATGAATAGATACCAGCCTTTGAAAGTTATAAGTCTTTGTTTGACTTGTCGTGATTGTTGGCCATACCTATTATTAATCAGTATAAAGGGTGATTATATGAATCGAATCATATTTGGTATTGCAGAATTTAATCCAGCGAACTATGCACTATTTTGAATTAACCAGAAAATATTGCAAATATTTCTAATTTGTCAGTTCTATGATGTCAAAGGATTTCATAAAATACGTTCTAACTCGAAATACGCGGGTTCGTGATGGCTCCACGATGCGCAAAAAAAAACTCATAAAATTCATCTTCCTGTTAGTGATTTTACGTTTCACAATCATATTCATGATTATTAATTAAAGTACACAACACACCACTTCTTTCTTTAATTGAAAACGCGCCCGAAAGTCAACCTCGTCCAAGGATTCCAAACAAACCGTTCTAACTCGGAAGACACGGTTTCGCGGTGGCTCCATAACGCGAAAAAAAAACTCATCAAACCTTACGTGTCAAGAAGAATATGCATTATTTTATTGGAAAAAATATGACAATTGTTTAAAAATCCTTGCTTTTCAGAAATTTAATTCTATTTTAATAGAAAAAATGACAAGTCTTGTTTTTTTTTCAGACTTTTTATTCTACTAACTGCCAGTTAACTACTTTATAGGGCACTTCATCCTCCCTATAAGTTACATTACACTTTAACTACTAGTTAGCTCTACTCAGATATTGTGAAACACTATCTTGAATTTTAACTGCTAGTTAGCTTAACAGGAACTTTACTTGTATATTGTGAAACAGACGCTAAATATACATTAATTTTATAAATCTACTTCGCTTTTTCTCAATCTAATTCACTTTATTGTATTCCCAAAACCAAAAATAAATTAATTTTGTGTGTGTACTTTTTTTTTTAAAGTGCTGTTGAGCTGTCAGACAAAGCAAAAGTTCAGCAAATTTGAACTTAAGCTACCGTTTGGAGTCACATTACGTAACATCTTCTTTTCCTTACGAATGTCAAACGTAGCATGAGGTCTAAGCTTCATTGTAATTCAGCCTTAAAACATGTTTGTTTTTCAGCCATTAGTCCTTGGCGGTTTTGTTTGTTTATTCATTTTCTGATAGACTTGAACTGCATAAAAATCAAATTTGAATTTTATTGGTCTCTAATTTATTTGTTAAAATTATTTTTCTTATTAGTAACTAATTGATGTAATAATTTTTATACATTTTTTTAGTGACATTTCAAACGACAAGGAACACCAATATTCCCAAATAAAGGATCCAATAATAAAAAAAACAGGTATGCCTACAACAATTTTTTAAAATTTAATTTACGTCCTTATTATCATTATTTTTTATATAGCACACATTCAATTTATTTATTCCTTTTAATATCAGTGAAATATGAACAAAAATATCTTCTTAAAATATGTTTGCCTTTATTATTATTATTTTCATTGGAATAGTCATTTTCTAGGAATATACAAAAAAACATGTTTCAAACATCAACACAAGGCTCTCCACTTGACTCAACATAACCCCACTCTATCCTTTCAACTTTGACATTCAATTCACACGCCTTTTTAACAACATGCTTGGTGGTGGTATGGGTTGCCTCATTTTTCTTGACTCTTGAAATAACGTTCAAGGAATTCCGATATAGAACAAAAAAGAGCAGAGACAGAAAATTTAAATTCTTATTTCTGTTTTTCTCTTTAAGATAAAGAAGACATAACAATGAATTGGAAGTAATAATTGAAAACAACTTACATATTTCGTAATTTTATTTGAAACGGTAGAATGCACGTGTGTAGTCTGAAGAGGTTTTATGAGAATTTTCAGTGAAGCCGAACTTTAAATCAGAGGCGCAAGAAAAAGTTGCTAACATCTTTTTGATTTCTAGGTCCCACTGTTGGTTTAGGTTTTTTTTCTCCTTCTCGTCAAGGTTCATTACATCTATCGCCTACTCCGTTTTCGTCATGAAATATCGTCAACAAAAGCTAACAACGCTATTTCACCCAAAGGGAGTCAAAGTTTGGGCTCAGAGACCCAAATGCTTCTTGCCGTTTCTCCATTCAGGCAAATGGAACATATTGAATGAAATGATGACAAGCTCGATAGGTATCATTAGTTTTTACAATAAGAAGAAGTCGAAACGAATTTAAGAAGACAAACTGTAGATATGTGAAAGACACAACCAAGACCTACCTTACCTTTGGGCTTCACACACAGGCACAGGACAGGGAGTGGGTTGGGTATTGTTTTGGTTTTCAGACAAACAATATTGCAGTTTTGTCGCGTTTACAAAAACGACGTGTTCATATCGGATATCGTCTTTGAATATAAATATTTTGTTCTCAAATAAATTCAAGAAATGAAATTGCCAAGTTTTTGTGCAGCATGTTCAGGAAATAACCACAAGAAAGTGTTTTCCTCTTTGTCATCGTCGTCCTCGCCTTCCCCATTATCGTTATCGACAAGGACATTCTCGAATTCGAGCAAAAATCGAAAACCCAAATGGACGGAATGTTTGAAAAAGTTGTTCGTTAAATCACCACAAACATTAAAATCGAGTGGGAAAGGGAGTGGTAATTCTTTTCGCCATCGAAAGAGTGATAGTGGAGTGAAATTGAAAACAGTGAATTCGGTTAGACAGCCAAATAAATATCGTCATGTTAACACGGAAGGCAGAGGGAGGAGAAAGTACAGGCATGGTGTGAGATTTTCTGAGAATATACCGGAGCGGAAATTTTTCAAAACTAATGCAAGTGGACAGGGGCTTGATGGTAAGTTAAAAGGAATGTGCAAAGTTGAAGGTTACTTTAATATCCTCTTTCTTGTTTTAAAATGAAAATTCAAAAAAGTGTTTGTGTTTCAACGAACGTGGGAAGAATGTGTAACGCTAAATTTAAGTAAAATATTGGGTACTTTTTAGGTTTGTGACCTTGCTTAGGAGCCTAAAATTCAGAAATAAATCGAAATTACCGAAAATATTTTTATTTGAGGTGAGGTCACAAGAACTTACTCTTGCGGCAAAGAGTAAAAAACGCATTGGACTGGTGTTCCAGTGACGTACTTTAGACTTCGTACTATGCGAATTTGAAACCCTATGTCTTCCCCAGTCATTGTAATGTTCAGGAATTCAAGACCAATGATAACCAACATCTTCTCCTAAATCCTTTCCATCTCACCCATTTTCCTAATACTAACACTATGCTTTGGCATAAAACAAAAATAATAATAATATATCAGAGTATTCAGCTTAGAGTTTAGAGGAATATAATGACGAGGGTTGAAGGTTAGTTCTGTGATTTTGAAACTGTTTGTTCTGTTATTCAACATTTGCGCAAGTCGTGTATCCTTGGCAACCTCTTTCATCGAAACAACCCAAAACAAACAAGATTTCACGAGCATTTGAGTTTCGGTTGCATTGAATTGTTGTTTAATATATTTTGTGTTAAAAATGCTCCATCAAGGAATAATCCTGCGGGAAGGCCATGTCACCAGGACCATCTACAATCTCATCAAAGACCAACGCTACGACGATGTCATCGAGTGCATTAACAATTTCGGCGAAGCGGCCACAACCAGAGCTGGAATATCAACACTCGGCTATTGCTACTACCATTCGCAGCGCTACGAAGAAGCGGCCACCTGCTACGAGCAATTGTGTGTCCTCGTACCTAAGGAACCCAAATACAAATTCTACTGTGCCCAGTCGCTGTACCAAGCAGGAACATTTGGTGATGCATTGCGTGTCCTAAAGCAAATTATCGACAACGAGGAGCTCAAGGAGCAAATCCTGCAGCTGCAGAGTGCTATTTTGTATTCGAGTGAGGATTTTGCTGGGGCGCAAGGAATCCTCAATCAACGTTTGAGTGGCAATGCAGAGACGCTGAACGATGAGGGATGTCTGCTCTATCAAGCAGACCAATACGATAACGCCGTGCAGAGGTTTAATATGGGCCTGCAAATCGGAGGCTACAATCCTTTGATAGCATACAATTTGGCTCTGTGCCATTTTCGCAAGAAGGAAAAAGCTCAAACGATGGATTATACGGCGGAAATAATTGAACGCGGTGTGAGAAACCATCCGGAATTGGGTATCGGTGCACAAATGGAGGGCGATGGCAATGCTCGAAGTGTGGGAAATCCCATAACCATGGCGTTATCCGGAATAACTCAGGCTCTGAATTTGAAGGCTGCCATTGAATATCAGGATGGAAACATGGAGTCTGCTCGAGAATCCTTACTCGATCTACCGCCGAGGGCTGAGAGTGAGTTGGATCCGGTAACTTTGCACAACATGGCTCTGACGGATCCAAGTGGTCCTGTAGCGGGCTTGAGGAAACTGGCTTTTCTTCTCGAACTCGGACCACCGGCATGTCCCAGGGAGACCTTCGCAAATATTCTTCTACTCTGCTGCAAGCATGAGATGTATGACACTGCAGCTGACATTTTGGCTGAACACACTGACCTGACCTACAAATATTTGTCACAGTATTTGTACGAACTCCTGGATGCATTGATAACAGCTCAAACATCCCCTGAACTTGCAGAGAAGAAACTTGGTACCTTGGCATCGAGTCTGGCAAGCAAGTTAAGAGGTTTAGCCGCAAAGGTTCAAGAAGTCCGCACGACACCGGATCAAAATGCCTTACGACAAGCTCTTAAGGACTATGAGAGTTTGCTGGAGTACTATATGCCAGTGGTCATGTCACGAGCTTGGCTTTCATGGAGGGATGATGATTTTGTTGGAGCCGAACGTGAATTTCGTTCGAGTGCCGAATTCTGTTCGGAAAATCCTGTCTGGCGTCTTAATGCCGGACACGTTCTTTTCATGCAAGGCGACAAGTACAAGGAAGCCGCAGCATTCTACGAGCCAATTGTGCGACAACATTCTGACAATATTATGATAGTTTCAGCTGCGGTGTTGGCCAACTTGTGTGCCTCTTACATCATGACTTTTCAGAACGACGAAGCCGAAGAATTGATGAAGAAGGTCGAGAAGGCCGAGGAGCAGAAGGAAACTCAAGGCAAACAATATCATCATTTATGCATTGTGAATTTGGTTGTGGGGACGCTTTATTGCGCCAAGTCTAATTATGAATTTGGCCTTTCGCGGATTGCTCATGCTCTCGAAGGAGGTTCCGGGTCAAGGTTATATCCTGACACTTGGTTGCATGTGAAGAGGTGTATTTTGGGACTGTTGACCGGAATGGCAAAGCAAAATATCATTTTAAAGTATCCCGCTGTGCAGGAGGTTTTGAATTTTTTGAAGTCTTGTGAGGTGTATGGACTTATGACTCCAGCTAATAACAGTTATTTGTCTGGGGAAATCCCAGAGAAACCCTTGACAATTGGACTCGAGGCGAGGAAGCTGAGAGTGCTTTTGATAAAGTTAAGCGAATATGAATTGTGAATTTATGATTAATGAATTTTGTGTTTTTTTTTCTTATTTTTTAAACAGGAAAATAACATTTCTATTTCCACAAATAAATTTATTCATGCAAAGTATGATTACAAATTAAATTGTTTTTTTTTTTTTTCAAATAAGAAAAAACGAAAAAATTCAAACACAAACCTAGCTTGGCAGATAAGGATAACTCGGGTTTAAGTTTCAGCTGCCAAATAAATTATTTGTTTGGCATTTCAAGAAGTGAAGGCACAGGTCCACCCAGCAAAGCGTTATTTCAGTGGATGGGCCCAACACAAATTGGTAGTTGATCCAAAATTTCAAAAGAAAAATTTGTTTAGCGATGGAGGAATACAAATCGGTCTTTGCTTTTCAAAAACTTATGGTGGCGCAACAGTCCTGTTCGGACCAGGGCCTCATCGAAGCTCTGTTTCTATAGCAAACTGTCTCCAGTGTCTCACGTCGCTGAACAGCTCGTACAGTTCTTGATTGAATCTTCGTCTCTATTCTCCATTTATGCAGACTGGACCAAAATTCACTCGAAGAATGTTTCTCTTGAAGCAGCCTATAGCGTTTACATCAGATGTTGTCATGGTGGTGACACTTAAGTTGCTCGAGAGTGAACTTTACTACTCAATTGCCTTCTAAGTCCAAGGAAGCAGCGGTTATCCGATTTCAGCGATTTTGTTGTTGTTTGAGTTTATAGCGGATTCTAGGATTATTGACTTTTCCGTTCAGCAATTGAACAACCATCATGTGATATCTCTATCACCAATCACTCTTAAAACTCTTTTTTTCAACATCCAAAGAAGATGGATGTGAGTCTGGGAACGAATAAGACAAGGTAAAGGTACTATCGTTAGCAAAATAAATTATTGGATTAGAAGTTGCAGACAAGAGATCATTTATAAAAATAAGAAAGAGGTACGGAGACAAAACGGAGCCCTGGGGCACACCAGCATTTATGTTGTGGGTTTCAGGCTTGAATCCATCCAATACAACTTGACTGTATAGTACGGTTCGAAAGAAAGTTTCTTATCCAAAGAAGCAGGCATTCATCGATACGCATGCTTAGCATTTTCGATAAGAGAGAGCCTGGTGACAAATTGTATCAAATTTGATACATTTGAAATACCAAGCGCAACATTTCTTATTTCTCCAAAACTATATAGAGATTTGTTCGATGAGAAAAAATTATCTAATCAATCGTGGACCTGTTGTTTCGAAAGAAGTACCTATTGCCGGTAGTTAAGAAGCTTTCGGTCTTCGAGATATTTCTTTAGCTGATAACTTATCAGCGTTTTCATGACCTTAGAATGAAGAGAAGTAAGTGCAACCGTTCTATAATTAGAGGAAGAGGAGAATTTTTGCATTTTTGTTCCAAGTTGCTGTAATGACGTTGCTTTCATTTGTAGAGGTTTAAATTAATTTTAGAAGTCACATCATTCAAAATACCAAATCGCTAAATTGTCTAATGACGCATGACGTTTTCGTGTAGGGGGTGGACGTCGACTTCGACACACACAATCAAATATATTTCTCTCAAATAATATTCAATTCCTCCTGCCTCAAATTTAATTGAATTTCGATTAATTAACTAAACACTTTTGTTTTCAAAAATAAAGATAGATTGATCTTTTTTTCTGAGTTTGAGGTGCGCCTCCTAGAATTAGAATGACGAATGTGCGAGTGCTTGACATATAAATCATATTCTTATTCCTACTGAATCTAAAAATGATATCATAGAAAAATTTGAATACAATTGGGTTGGTATTGGTATAACCTCATTCTCAAGAGGTGAGTTATTTAGATCAGGAACATTAATTTAAATCGCAAAAAAAATATAATGGAAATTAATTTTGGTAAGATTTCTCGAGGCGAATGATTAGTTTGTTATTGAAGAAGAAAATTGACATGATTTTTCTTACAAATCACAGATAGATAAAGATAAATTTATTCTGAATATTGTAAAAATTTGAGGTCAAATAAATCAAACCATAAATGTTCAGTGGTCGTAACACAAACTCGAAAAATCTAGTATTTCGTCTAGTTCTTGTTATAAAATCTTTTCGTTGATCTAATTAGCAACAAGTGGTTACAACATTATTTTACCACTAACCCAGTAAACCAATTGTCTTGAAGTTTTTCTCAAAACTCTTATTTTGAACATAAATCCATTAACAGGTCTCATACCTCCCAGCATGTGCCGTCTAGTCTTGACGATTAAATCAGTAATTCACATTGTGTTCGATCTCTTAGTTGAACATTATTACGTTCATAGATACTTAATCCCCAATACTCACTCACACAGGCACTTTCCCAACATAACTTCAAACCAAAAAGCCATATTTTACAACAAATTTCTAGTTAGTCACTGCCTGCTTCTCCAGCTGCCCCCTCAAATGCACACACGAGACTGAATAAACGATAGAAATAAATCCAATCGACTAATCGCTTATTTCCACATAAGGTGGCAAGAATACCCTCAGCCCCACATATGGTATTGGCTAAATTTATTTATGTATTAATGCCTCAAACGTGATATCAATTGATCGCTGCTATTAGCACTATACAACAGTGCACTTCTTAAAGCTGAAACTGGAAGTTGAGAATGAAGCACATGGCTGATCCAGCAATCGATTGAATAGAACACACGTTCAACATCAAAGATGCCGCCAAAAGTCGCATACAACCGCAGATACAGGAGCATAACAGAAGCACAACAGAAGCACGATATTGTTAAGTTAACGAGGATTTTAAAGCATGCGGTTTCTCTATGTCTATTGCAACACTGCTTTATGGAGAAAGATGCTGCAGAGTGTGTTGTTGAGAGAAACCTGAATCCACCGTAGCTGACATTGATCGTCTGATGATGATGATGCAATGTCGATAATTTAATGAATTGTGATGAATTTTGCTTAGGGGCACAATTATAGCTATAATAGTGGAATTAGCTTATAGAGTTTTCAAAAATCCCAATTTCAACAAAACGTAGAACGTGTACAACAAACTTTTCTCTTTGAAATGTCTGAATTCATTTAAAGTCACACAAGAAGAACTCATACAGCAAATTAATCCCAACACACACTCTGTAAGATAAACCAAAATTTACCTTCCGTATTAATTGCCAGATAGACCCTCTGTTTTCGGAAACCTCAATTCGGCCAAACATTGCCATGCTGAAGGCTGATTGACAACAACGATCAATTGATGCACACAGTGCACGCTGCACAAACAATGTTGCCAGGGTTAATACTATGTCAATAACTGCTATCAACCACTAGGACGTCATAGAGGTAACTCACATGTTGTTTGCGAAAGCACTATCGACCTGACACGGTTTAGTTGCATCTAAGGTTTTCACGAGAGGGCGGGCGGTATGATGAGGTCAAAAGATATGGTCTTGCCACACCCATATTACAATCTCCAATAATAATAAACATCCGACAGCCAAACGAGATAGAAAGAGGGACTTCTCGGTGGGAGCATAATGAAATTGATGACGACAAACCGGCAAGTTGTATAGTTTTTGTGTGTGAGGCAGATACACAACTCAACTAATTGCAACCGATATGACAAAACCGGAAACATCAGTAATTCAAATCAGTCATGCGTTGAAATCACCGGAGTAGTGTAATTGGAAGCACTACCTTCCAACTTTTCTACCGTTTATGGCTTTTTTTTTGGGAGAGTTTTTGTTGTTGGTGATTTTTTTGTTTCGTTGGTGCTGCTGTGCGCTGATCAATTGTTGTGATTGAGATGAGTTTTTGAGGAGAGTTTTGGCATTGAGTGGTAGGTTTTTTTAATTATTTTTTAAGCTGGATTTAGTTGGGCTAGGTTTTCTTTTTTTGTACTTGGTTTTGTTCAATTGTTAACCATTTCGAACAGGTTGGAGTTGTCAGTTTATAAAATAGATAGTCAGACAATATTGGTCTCGATTTAATGGGTGCGGGAGTGTCACGGATGATTTGGATGGGATTGTAAATGAAAAAAAACTTAATTTAACAAAGCAAAGCCTTAATCGTTTGATTGCAGCTTCTTAAACATTTTCTAAGCCTCTTTGTTAGTATTTATGCCAACGTGCCTAACGATTTTAGGTTCAGATTAAGTCGCCTAACATTAAAAATTCATTTAAATTAAATGCCACTACCTAAAAAATTCAAAAAAAATCGTATTCAAGTTATTTTTAATTGAATTAAATTTTCTTGTATGTATGAGCATGATTAGCCTATTATTTTGTTAGGATATCATTGAATTTTTAAACAAATTACATGCACGCTATCGTTAAGCTTTTGTGAATGCCATATCACATCACATCATGTTAACATTCAAATCCAGTTCACTGGATCTAAAATGTGCATTTTTTTTATAGAAATAAAAAATTCAGTTTAAAAATAAATTCGTGTTGACGTGAGAGAAAAATTTGATAGAAATCAAAATTAAAGAAAAATACTATGCGTTCAAATGTATTCATCAGTGGGGTTGGGTAGACTTTTTTTGTTGATGATAAACAAACAAATATTTTAAATTTAAATATGTTATGTGCATTATGTGTGCTTTTGGTTTTTTTTTTTTTTGT
The DNA here is from genome assembly GCA_920937365.1 of Sphaerophoria rueppellii. Classification (NCBI taxonomy): domain Eukaryota; kingdom Metazoa; phylum Arthropoda; class Insecta; order Diptera; family Syrphidae; genus Sphaerophoria; species Sphaerophoria rueppellii. Next base: position 12,184,435 of record CAKKXW010000002.1, on the reverse strand, counting down.
GAGGCTCAAGGCCGGATAACACGAGAATCACTGAACCGTGTGAGCAATTATGAAAGATATGTTTATGTCAAAATAGTCTGGCATTTTATCCATCAAATCACCTTGACATTCAAATTTTAGAATTATATTTAAATTTGATAAATTGTTGCTTTCTGCGATTATAACAAAAAGAAAGCTTGCAATGTGAATAACAATAATTATACCAACTCTTCTTGGCTTTCTGTTAAGTGTTGAAAGAGAATGTCTTTCTGACGCTATAATGAATTAGATTGAAAGTACTCTTAATTGCTTTTATTTCGTTTAACATATTCTTTAATCTTAAGGCTTCCGCTTCGTCAAAATAAATCATTTTTAGTAGGTAACTCAAACGTTCTCTTTTTTTATCACTTTCTCTCACCCATCACCCATTTAACAATAAATGCGAAAACAATTTGCGAAATTTACTTTTTGATAAATTTTATGGAAGAATGAAAAGAATACATAAAATAGAGTTTTTATGGAAAACGGGTATAAGCAATTATTATTACTTTTTATTACCTGTTCTGCTTTACCTTATTATTGGATAACATTTTGTGTTTAATTTTTTTTATAATATTAATATTAATATAAACTTAATTTATTTTTTTTAAACAAATTATCTAAAATAAAAAGAATAAAAATATACTTATTCACGGGCAAAGGCTCCCCCATTATTTTAGTTTAATTTCTGTTGTGTGTTTTTTGAAACTAAAGTCTTTCGAAAGCATATAACTCATCTCTCCATCTTTTCTAAATGGTGTCCACTCCGTACATTCTTTTGACCACCTGTCCTGTCATCTGACTTCTGCATAAAACGGCCTACTCAATCCCATTTCAGCTTCCTTGTCTTCCAAACAACGCATCTTCGAATCCTGTCCATGAGCGTTTGTTGACGTTTCTTATTCGCTGAGATCTTCTAATTCTTAACATTGTCCTCTCCATTGCCCTTTGAGTTGTTGAAAGCTTACTTTCAATTGCAACATTATTCATCAAAATAATATCATCAGCAAACCGAACACATTAGATATTTTCCGTTGATTTGTATGCAAATGTGCTCCCAATTTAGATTTCTGAAGCATTTTTCTAGGGTTGCTGCGAAGAAAGCAATATGAAAAGATAATTCCATTATACCAATCTATAAAAAAAATAAGGTATTCGTTTTAGGAAGTGGTGCCATACACGTTGGGTATTGCCAGTTATCTTCAACAACTTTTTCCTTGTTCAAAGTATCTATATTAAGAATCCTAAAATTAGAACAAAATATCTGGTATGATATGACTTTACTACCATTTTCGGCTGTTCTTATGTCTTAAAAAGTTATTAACGAACTTACCGACATAGTGCTTCTAGGAATTGGGTGGGGGGTGTGGATGGAGTGGAACGCGAATAGACTTTGACAGTTCGTCAGCAAGAAACCGAAGTAGATTTGTGAGAAAAAGAGAAGTGAATTTTAAATCGTTTGTTCATCTGTTTGTTTTTTGTTCTTTCACGTCTCACAATATTTTGACGTGATTTTTTGTGTTGAGGTAGTTAGGAAGCTGGAAAGAGCTACTTTTTACCGCGGTAAAATATCTAATTCCCAGCTCATTTGACCCGATAATTTTTTTTCATCTATTGGGATCACAACTCGTTAACCAGATCTGACAGTTAGTTTTTAATACTCCTGCTGAAGTTTGGAAACATTTTCAAAATTTCAAACTGTTCAAAATTTTGCCAGAGGTTTGACCATGAAGAATACGATTTCGCTAAATTCGACATATTTCATAGTTCTCATTCTGATTGTGCTTAGCTAAATTCTGAAAGTCAAACTCAAGTCAAAAGTATTGTCTGTATAGCTTAGTGGTAAGGTGCGTTGGCTGCTAAGCAGAACGACGTGGGTTCGAGTCCTACTCGTGCTCATTTTTCACGGGCCCTGCCTCTTGCGAAGAACTGACAGAACTTCCAAGAGTATCATCTGTCATGAAAAAGCCTCACCGGAATCGGCGTTAAACTGTAGGTCCCCTCAATTCTTCACACGCACCTAGAGAATTGTTGATTAGAGTAAGCCACTTAGGCCTTGGCTCTTCAAGAGCTGTCGGCCTGTCTCGCCATTCTATTTATTTATTTTTAAACTCAATTCAAAACTCTGGTTGCGTAGATATTTGCATCAGAAGTTATTCTGTTTATGATTGGATTACAGTAACCTCTGGTTAAAAAACCAAAACAAATGGTTTTTTGATAATAACTCGGTAACCAGATGGTTGCATATTATGGTCCCTTGAATACAACAAAATTTGATAAGTAATTAATTTGTTTCGTGCGATACTTCCACCAAAAACACCTTCTTTGTTTGCAGTAAAATTGTTCAGGTCTTGAGTAAGAGATTCAATTTTATAACTACATCATTGCTGAAATGTACATCTGTCTTGTTCCTGTATTCAGCCTGGATGAACTCTAGATGTCCAGAATCTACAGATCAAAATGTTTAGTTTGACAAAAAATTTGTTTTAATGTTTTTCAAAGATTTGAGCTCTGAATGTGTCTTAGCAGCCCTATAATTCGTTCAAGAAGTAGAATACTTAAACAAAAAAAAAAATGTTGACAACATTTTAAATGGAATCACTACTTCGCCATTAATGCCATAATTTAGAGTGTGTACCATTTTAGGACAATATTTACAGTCATTTATTAAACAAAGTAAGATAGTATAATTTTCCATTTCAATTCATTAATGACAATAATTCATAAACGTGGAAACCACCAAACACTTATGAAAACAAAACTTCTTACACATTGACGATAACCTTCGCCTCGTAAGCCACCATTTACCTCAAACAAAACAGATTTCTTCATCAACAATTGTCACTTCAAATAAAAACAATTCAATTTCAACTTGAAAAAAAAAGACAAACAAACTCAATTTCATGCATTACTCCACCAAAGTACCGAAACAAATCGTCAATAAATATTTCATTCGTGCTCCGTCCTAACTCAATAAAACTATAAACAAACTTAACCCGTTCACACTAATCAAATCCAAATAAGAAGTACAAACATCTTTGAGAATTTCACCCATAAAAATGACAAAATGAATCAATTCTCAGAAAATCAAATTGTACAAAAAAATAAGCTATTGAATCACCCTTTCAATCTCCACCGCGAGATAAGAGATCACATCATTCCAATAAACATAAAAAGATCTCATCAAATTTCCATCTCCGAAGGCTTTTAAAACTCGGTTACCCACAAACTCACCGCCTTTCCATCTCGCCATAAACTGATTAATAACGCTCCATTACTTAGCAATTAGGTTTCAAGCTCAAACGGATTGCCCAGCGCTAAGTAATAATCGTATATACTTTGCATAGCCGTTGACTGTCGATTCTCTCGAACATCAAATGTTTCAGTCGATTGAGGGGAAAACCGTTCGACCGACGATGACGACGACGGACAGAAGGGGGGGGGGAATAGAATACCCACAAAGCAACAATCGACAAAAAACTGACGTTATACGGAGACAACGCATCACTGCCTTTGTCGAATATCGCATCAAAAGCATCCGTCGAATTGATTGAATCTCAATCGGATTCCGATACCCCAAATCAGTGGCGAACAATGATGCGTAGAACAGTTGAAAACGCGCCAAACAGAATTCGTTCATCGGGAACATGCAAGAAGACTTGAGTCACAATATCAGACAACAACTGTTACACTCCCACGTAAATCTAAAGCAATCTTCAAAGGCTTTTGCTTTCATCGGAAATCAATTATTATCAACAAGGGAATATTGAAGTGGAGGTGAAAGAGCTGCACAGCATTTGATTCCATTTGATTCTCAATACGGTCCGTTTTGTATATAGCAACGTTATCGAATTCCCATCGCCTACAACTACAAGCCATCAAATCAACAAGCACAAAGCTCCGAAGTTGCATCGCATCAGCACTCGCAACGTTGTAAAACTGGGTGACTCTTTCAACTGAATGCGTTTCAGCTGTGCCTGGCCTGGAACTGGAACTAGGGAATGCAATTCGTTCGCTCCCATTCAGCATTCACTTAACCCATTCATCCATTTCGTTCTTTGCATTATTTGCCATCGTAAAATCCCTCCATGAAAAATATTACAACTGGGAACAACAACACAATGGTTCGGCCAAGCCTTGATCGTTGTTGTCAATTTTGCACAATAAACGTGACAGTAATGCGAACGGTGATGATGAGGCAGGAGCGGACTTAACTTCCTTTTTTTTCATATAAAATTTGGCCAATAAACTGGACACTTATTAGGATTAAGTACTCCTTAACAAAATATGAATATATACATCGATGTCTTCTATTGCAATTTTCTCGAGAACTATTTAAACGATTTTCATCTTAAGCTGATTGTTAAAAATCATAAATATTTCGAAAATCAAGAGTTATTAAAACCACACAACAATGAAGTCTGAAGATCGCCTTGGCACCCGTGAAGTAGATACTACGTTAACGGGTGCCAAGGCCTACGCCTACGAACCGAACGTTTTGAAAACGACTTGATTCTATTTTAAGGGAGAAAGCTTACTGCTTGTTCATAGACAGCCATATTAATGATAAAAAAACACCTATTCCACTCTTATTCCACAGGTTAATTTACACAAAGAATAAGTGTTAATCTATGGGATAAAATTTATCGGTATTAAAAATAATTTTTTCTCTGAATAGTGGTGATATGTGTATACAAATTACCCTTTAGGAATTTAGGTGGGTGTTTGACTACGATTTGTTGTTGTCCTTGCTATAAAGTATGGCGATCGATTGTGGTGCCATCTAGTGAACTAAAGAGAATATTTTTTTGTTTAACATTGTCTTATTCCTTCGCTAAACCACCAGTGGAGGCACTGTGGAATAAGTAAGTAAACGTCAGTTGAACTAGCCCAGGTTTTGTGTACTTGACCTGAATGCATAAACAAAACATTTTTGTAATCAATGTTTCTGAAAAATTCCTTTAAAAAATATAATCTAATTAAATTACTTGATCATGGTTGTATGCCAATTTGATTGTTGATCATGATCACCAAAGAAAAGTATTCACAAATCCCTTCATATTGTTCTCTTTTATAGTCCTCATCAAATAAAAAGCGCCTTACCCATTTCCAACCCACAAACCAGGCCTGTAATTGTCCCACTTCACCGCATTTCAAAAATGATACATTATGTGCGTTGCTCTCCATTCCACATTCAAATCATAGTACTCACAAAATTTAAAACCCCACACAACCCACAACAAACTACAGCAACAATTTTTACAATACTCTTCGACTTAAAACCCAATGGACTGCGAACCCCACCAAAAATAAGCTTCCTCCTATACCTAGTCTTGCCCCAGCCCCTGCCTATGACACAAAAATTACAAATAGAAAATAATGAAAAAAAAGAACACACAACGAATACAAGACAAAAAAAAAAAAAAAATAAACACCACATACTAAACAGAGTTGTAGTACACCGAGTTTGTGTGTGCACCGCCACTGTCTCTGTAGAGCTTGACTAACCGAGTTGAACTCTGTCGCCATATTGTTGCTTCAGCCGCCCGCCACCGTTTGCGCTTGCGGATCTCTTGTATCTGTTTGAGGTTTGAACTCAACTAATTCGACGTTCAATTCAGTGTATACAAATTTTTTGATACAAAAGTAGTGTGTTTTTGATTTGAAACTCATTTCGCATTTTCAATCTCAAAAACTTATATTAGTTGGTTTAGTTGAATTTTTGATTAGAATACGATCAGTTGAGAGCATTAACGTGCTCTTCCATCCAGTCAGACGTGCGTTCTATCGAAATTCGAAAATAAAACAAACATCCTAGCCTTCAATTGGTTCTCGTTCTGATACTCGTCGTAGTAGATACTTGTTTTTAAACTCATGACACAACATACTTGTTGTTAGAGCTTATTCGATCGACTTAAGTGCGGCTTTGCTAAGTGTGTTAACAGCTGACCCCAACGGCCTTACGTCAAGAACAGGTACTGTTAAGTAACACCTTGATAAGCCTTTGCCTGGCGTCTTGTCGCAACTCTAAAAATATATAAGAAAATCGTGTTTAACACCTTAGATAAAATTTTGTGTTTGTGCTTTTTTTTAACGGTTATTTGATGTTCTAATCAACTTTCAATGTGTTGAGTTGATAACGGAATATAAGTGTTTCTAAGTTCTTGTGAGAGTGCGAGAGAGTAAAAGATAACAACAGTCAAACTTTGTTTTGATGAAGGTGTGCTCTTCTCGTATTTATCTCTGTCGTATAATTAAAAGCGTTACCATTTTTTTGTCTCGTATAAAAGTTCGTTATCAACAACGTGTTGAAAAAAGTGACAAATAATTCATCCCTAAGGAATTTTTTTCCGAATGACAAAAACAGCAACGACGACAAAAAAAAAAAGCGAAAAGTTAACCGGAACGAAGCATAAAAGTCATCGATTACAATCAGCAGTGAGTGAGGATTACGAGTACCGAAGTTTTTTGTCAACAAAGGACACATTCCATTTTTTAACGTATGTATCGCTATCTATCTCTTTTAGTTATCTGCATCTCACACTTTGTTAAGTGGGTGGGAAAACACATTTGCCGTTTTTTTTGGGCATTTCACAACATCATTTTTAATCATATCGAAGCACCCTTGACTCGGTTTAAATACTTAATTAATTCCGATAAAGTCCGACAGATAACTGCGACACGAATTATTTCATGTGATGGGAACAGATGCGATACTATAGAAAATGACAACAGGCACAGAGGCATTTGCATAGTGGGGTACTATATTTTACACATTTTGATCTCACATCTAGATATGATTTCCGCTCGTTTTTTTATTTTTTTAAGTACCTAAGTGAAGGAAGGGGAATTTCTTCAGTAATGTTTTTCACACTTTGGGAATGTTGAATTAAGTAATGATTTCAAAACCTTGCATTTTGAGCACAGTTATAAAATTAAAAAATATAAGGTGTTTCTCGCGTCTTTGTCCGCGTGGTCAAGAAAAATCAACTGGTGCGTTTTTTTTGGAAAATATATCCAGAATAAAGAAGAATTGAACCAACAAAATGCACCCCATCCACAGTTGTGCGATTTTTCAGAGTTTAGGCAAAGGAGGAGATTGGAAACTGACTTATGTTTACCCCCCAGTTTTTTACTAGCGTTGTCTGGATTTTACCTGCCGAAAGCTACTAATGTTCTATACGTTTTCAAAGCCATGGATGACGGATATCAATAAATGACAAAATGTCACATCATGCGAGTACTATTTCTTCATTTTCATAGACGAATTAAGAAAAAAAAAAAAAACATTTGTGGTATTTGCAGGTTAAAACGTAAGTTAGTTTCCGATCGCACTTTCTGTGATCTGTGTTCAAATACATAAGAGCTTTCAATTGTACAAAAGTAGAAATTCTGTACAGAATAGGATCCTACTTCTCCTTTTATCCAGAGCAAGAAGTTTTGTTTTTATAATTCTTGCAAAATCTTACTTTACTTCATAATTTAAATACGGCATTGAACACGATATTTGGTAAATGTTTTTGTTTAGGTGAAAGAATGAAAAGATTCTGGGCATTGGACGCAAGTATTGCTGTCCATAGGAGAACCACGACTTTCCTAGATTCACTCCCGCTATACCTTAACAGCCTTATTTAAAAACGCTGTATAAAGCCTACATAAAGTTATGCAATCTCTATAATGCCTCTAAACGTCTAAACGCAAAAATGCTATTTATAAAACTTATGCAAGGTTGCATAGTCCCATAATAAGCTAAACGCGTTTGGAGGAAATTATTGTTATTTTTATTTCGTAAATGTCATTTTGATTTCTCTCCATTATTGAAATTAAAAAGAAAACAATGATTCCTCTCCAGTTTAGCTCATTCATTAATGATTTTAATAATTTAAATTACGTTTCACCAACTCCGAGAAAGTGTATAAACAAAGGTTCAAATCAATGAGCCTAAGAAGTGAAGAATTAAAAAAAAAAATAGGTTTTCGAAAGAAAATATCATCAAAAAAATTGATATTATCCGTTCGGACCTCAGCAGCGACAATAGAGGTGGCCACATCTCCATAGATCTCCAAGTATGGGCTGCAATTAGATATTGGGGACGGAACGAGCAGAACACAAATTTTTACATTTTATTTCATTATTTGTTATGATGACAAACAGCTGATTTGATAGACAGATAAATGGAACAGATTACTACATTTTGGTACTTTTTTGACATAAGCATTGTATAACTAAAATTTATAGCATAATTTTTTATAAATGAGAATTTGTGCAACGTTACATAGAGCCTACATAAATCCTTATGCACTGCATAACTATTCATCTGTTAAGCGAATTCTATTAAATAAGACTGTAAGTGTTTGCCTTGCGCTTTATTAATTGTCCTATCAAAACTTACTTTTAATGGGAATTGCAGCAATTTGAATTGGAATGGTCAATCTGTAGGAATAATTGGATTATTATCGCATTTTCATCCATTCATATACGCCAAGTAAGATTGTTGCACTAAGTGAAGATGAAATTTAAATATTTGCGGTACATTTAAAAGTCGCTGACAGAGAGGCAGACGAACACAAATAAGGAAATAACATTTAACAGAAAGAAGAAGTGAACTTTAGTTTATAATTTGACCACACCCAAGACGTTTTTGTCAAATCCTTTTATGTCAGACACTGTAAAAGTATCAAAAAAGAAGAAAATGATTCAAAAATCCCACCAATGAACCATTTTACACTTGCACGACCCAAAAATCCAAAATTTATTCCTTTTCGATTTGTCGGTCTTATTGAGCCCTTCATATTAAACATACGTAGTTATATCCAAACTATAAATGCATTTGACTGCCTCGATAATAGTGTTCAAATTAACGACGATAGTTTACTGGTGAAATTCTTCCGTCAGTATAATTGTTGAAATGACGTTGTTGACAAACGATCACCGTTGAACAGTTTCGGATATAAAGATTTTATCAGATATACATAGGTATTTCATGGAGAAAGGTCGACCGTGATGACGATGACAACGAACCCATTATAACAGCTCTATACTCCTACTCGCTGCTGCCTTCGAGGTTGCCACTTTTGTTTATACATTTCATGTACAAACATACTTCTTATAAGCAGGCATATGATTGTTTGCTTGTGTTTTCATATTTTCTTGTTCATTTTTGTTTGCATTTAGCAAATCTCTAACTTGGATTCACTATGCATGGCAGTCATGCCCCCAAAAGTGTCAGCTGTAAGTAAACCAGTAAATTCTCCTCCGAATGATTAGTTCATTTGATATGCGTGGACGGAATTGAAATTACAATAATAATTAAATTTGCATAGGCAATTATGAGCAACGATAATGAATGGACTATGACGACTTTTATAGAAAAAAAAACTACTTTGCATGTTTCATTTCGGAAGCGTTTAAATTTAAATTAGTTCCATTTAAAATCAAACAAAACCATCATCAGTTGTCTTTAACGGTTTAAATGATTTACCATTTAGATTCAAATTTTGCTACACTTTTAGCGTGAAGATAAAATTTGGCAAGCATTGTGCGACGACAAAGAAAGACAATCACACAGGATGTCAAACATTTTGTAGGTAACGGTGTCTATCTAACAAAAACTTAGGTGGGTGGATGTCATAATCAAAATCTATGATGAAGATGATTCAGAAGAAAAACCCACAGAGTGGAAACGGTTTGGACTTGGTCAGATTAGGAGTTAAACAGACATGTCTTTGGATTAGGGTTTGGCGTTTTTGGCGATCGGGTGCTTCGAATAATTTGACATTGACATGGTCATTTGCATATCTTGTATACCTACCTTCTCATTTCGGATGATAATGTCATTGTCATTTAAGAATGGTCTTGGCTACTTTTTGTTGAGAAAATTATTCAGTGGAGGCGCTACTTGTTATCTGATTTACGTGGGAGAGATAGGGATTTGATTTAGTGTGGAAATTTGAATTAATTTAAATTTTTATTTCGAGGGTTTTGGTTACATATTTTCATCTGGACCTGGAGAGGTTTAAATTCGTCATTAAAGGGTATTTTTTTCCCTCTGGATATTTAAGAAAATATATTTACATATATCCGTTCGTACAACAAAATATGTACATACAGTATTTTGATCATTCAAAAAACTTCAGAAGCAATCTTTCACCCAGTGCCTGTCACCACCTCTTCCTCTTTTGCGAGTATCTAAAGTAATAAATTTACAGAACAAAATTATATTACAAGACTACCAAAGTACCACTAGAGAACATTTCATAAATTGCATTACAAGGGCCCTGCATTCGAGTGGTCGTCTGATGGTGACCAAGTCCTCTTTCCTTTCGAATCTTTTGGCTTGTAAGATATTACGTGCGTTTCTGAATTCAAGGGACACACAAGAACTGTATAACAGACTTTAGACACACTGCCAAAAGTAACAGCCGGATGCACTGTCACGTTTCACATTTGAAGTGGACTCGTCTTCTTGAGTCTAAAGAAGAAATTGCATCCTCCGTCGTTTTGGAAGTCAACTTTCTCAATGTTTTTTCTTTCGAAATATTAGTCTTTGACATTGGCACTGGCAGTCAGCAGTGGCGAGTCTCACTTTTCATCATTTTTTTTTTTCCTTAACTATGTTAAATGATTACTTTGAAAAGCGAAGAGATGACTCCATGCCCCAGAGAACTTCTTTCACTTTAACTTTGATGTTTTCGCCAAGCGTTCTTGTAACAGTGGCATCCACTTAGAAAACAAAAACGGAATTTTAATGTCTTTTCTTCTAACTTGCAAAGCTGTCTGTGCTATGGAGACGACTTTTATGGTTGCGGCTATTGGCACAACTTTGAACAAAATGGCAAGACCATTATAATTAACGGGGTTAATTAAGGAATTTAATTTGTGAAGCGAGGTCCCTTTGGTGATATCTAGAGACCTAGGATGGATGGTGAGAAATTGAATTATTCGAGCAAACATTGTGTTGGTGATGATGATGATGATGCAGCGGAGATGGATGAAATTATCACAGTCCAGATGGGACTTTGATGGGAATTAAATTGTAACAAAATTTTGCAACAAAAAATTTGTGTCAAATTTTGGGTTTTAATATTAAGCAAAGGAACCACAAAACCATGTCTACAAGTGTCAATGACTTACTCTTGTGATAATTATACTTTTCCCCTGTCAAGTTTGTGGTTAAATTCCATGAAACGAAAACCGCATATCCACAAAACTTTCAATCACATTAAGAGTTTATCAAAATAAGTTCATTGCCCTCTCCAACCCTCTCCTCCACAGTCAATTCAATTCATTTAATTCCAAATAATGCGGTTTTCCATCAAACACCACACACTAATGGAGCACAATAATACAATCAAATCTTCGTGTGCTTTGCTGTCGGTGTTTGTTTGTTTAATTATTTCTTACGACAAGAGACACACAATTAGATGAGCCAATAAAAGATTAAAAGGGCACATTAAACCGCCCAACATAAAAAAAAGAAGTCTGCCCTTGAGGCCATGTCAAGTCCAATATTGAAGAATAAAAGGATATCACTTGAGCTGTTAATTTGATGTTAACATCATTTGACATCTCTTCCAATGGATGAGGAGCCCTTAATTCTTTGTTTTCTTTGTTTCTGAACAACAATCAACGCCCCCCTCTTCAAAAAAAAAAGAAATAAGAGCATCATTCAAAAATGTGTGCTGAACACTGAGCTGGCAGATTTTTTTGCCGGTTTTCATTCATAAAAAAAGGCAAATAGAAACAGAGCAACTAATTAAAACCTCATCTCGTGATGAGAGTATGCTGTAGCTCAGATAATTTAATTATACGTAAGCGTCCAGCAACCACTTAGTTTTCGTTTGCTATTCAGTCTCTATCTATCCACCCCCTATTTGTGTTATTTTTTAATGGTTATAATTTGAAATGTAAGGGCAATTTATTGGACTCCAAAAACAACGTAAACAAAGTTGAAAATTGATTTTATTTTTAACTACTTCTTACATAAAATCAGTCTAAAGTTGTCACATAAGAAAAACATAATATTACGCTGCTACAATTTTTAATACTAGCTGCCCCGGCAAACTTTGTCCCGCCAAACTTTCCAATTTAATAGTCCTCAAAAATATAAGACAATTATTTGGAAGTAAATTTCGAACACTGATGGATAATAGCTACGGAATAGCTACCGAATTTTCCTTCAAATGCTCGTTTCTTATTTCAAATGAAGAAAAAAAAATAGATTTACTGTTCCTGTTGAAGATATCAGCTCCCAACACAATATTTGAATGCTCCTGTTTCAATTTCCGGTGAACTCTATCCCTTTCTTGTTTTTGGTTTAGACTTCCGTTTTCCGTTTTCCATTTTCCTGTTTCCGGATTATCATCCATTTTCTTGTTTGCTAATTCCAATTTTTAGTTTCCTGCTACAGATTTTCTGTTTTCAATTAAGAAGTGTTTTCCAATTCCGGTTTTCATCACTTCCGTTTGGAAAAATTTGAGTGACTGTCAAAATCGATACTTTTTTCATTTTGTGTATCGGTCGTCAGCGGCGATTAAAAAAAAATTGAACATGTCCTTATCCTTCGTCCTTCTTTTCAATAATAGTTCGTCTTTCCATCGTTTTCCTGCGCTAATGATTGCAACCAATACTCATCTCTAATTAATGTGCTATAACATTTTGAATGGAGATTAGTTCATCTATTAAGCAAAAATCATGTCAAATGAACAGGAATTCAATTCGACTTCGCACACACATGTTACACATCATTTGTCATTCGAAGCATGTGTTTCCGATTTGCCTCTAGTCATTCTTGTCGTTTGTTGCCTTATCCAATTATTATGCCATATTCATTCTTGATATAGTCCAGTAAAGAATAAATTTGGTTCTTTTTTTTTGCTCCAACACACCCACCCCTTTTGTTCTACAAAGAAAAAGCAAAAAGAACGAGTATAATGATGCTTTACGTTGTGACTCAGGGGTGGCACATATTGGACGTTTAAATATCCAATTATCGTTGACGAAGGGAAAGAGAGATTTTGTTAAGCGATTAGCGAACTTATGGGTAGATTTGGATACTCTGAGTTGACGATACATGTTTGTTTTTTGTAAAATTTGTTGAATACGCACAATGAGCCATTTAGAAGCCATCAGAAGTTGATTTCCGTTACGCACTGTTGAATATGAATAATGTTAGACAAAATACCAAACCGAACCCAGCTAAATTGGGGACAAGAATTGAATGCTTGCCGTTGTTTTGGACTTTGGAAAGCAGAAACACAAAAAAAAAACGAATTGAAAATGTTTAGTGATCTATGCCGAATCATATGGCACACCTTTTTTTGTTATTTGTTTGTTTTTGTCCCAAAATGATTCTTAAATGACATAAGCAAATGATAGAAACCGATTGAATTGTTTTGGGGAATTTGGATTTAACAGCAGTTACTTTGAAAATTAATGAACATTCACGAATCTTACAGCCACCTCTCATGAAAGTCTAGAAAAGACAGAGCAAAAGTATTTACTTAACTGCTGTCTAACATTTCTCTTAACATAATTAATAAAGTTTATAAGCCTCGAGGCGAATTTTAATCTTACACAAGACAACATCACACCGAAATAATAATAATTCACCCAATTTAGCACAAATTTTCCCATCTTGACTTTGAAAATGAACAAAAATCAAATCAAACACTTGAACAATAAACAAAACAAAAACTCATTTAAAATTTAAAACAATTCCTTTTCCCAAAAATTCCCACAAGCATCAAATTTCTTAAATGAAATATTCAAACGAATCTCTCAAATGGTAACTAAGAAAGTTGAAATGGATAATAATTTACCCATCATCATCATCACTCAACATCCATCACTCATCGCCGAGTTAATCAAAGTCATTTTGCCATTGGAGTTGATTCACCATTCATCAAACTGAATATTTAATTAGCACCTACAATATTATTTTAATTGATTGTTTGTCTTGAACGGTTGCAGTGGTGTTGGCGGCATGATATTCGGCTGTCAGCCTTAAGCTACAATCTGTTAAATGGCATAAAGAGCCTCTATCCGCCTCAGTCCAAACGGAACTTGAATGAAACTCGATATTGCTCCTTCTCCAACAAAAGTCAAATGTTACTCAGCACTGGCATGAGCGGAAAAAACTTCGCCCTTCTTGTCTTTATAAATCTTCGAAGATGAACAAAAACAAAGAACTCAAACTCTGTTTAATAATTGAAGAGGAAATTTCGCTTTGTTCTATTATAGAGGTTCCATATTATTTTAATCTTTGAGATGGCTTTGAGTACATTTATAACAGTAATGAAAAGGAATAACTTGAATTGAACTTGGAAAGCTAATGGTCAGCAGGATTGTGTGTTTTCTTGTTATCCTCTTGCATGGGTAGATACAAGAACTATGCTGGTCAATGGAGGTTATTCGAAATCTTGTTATTAGGTCTTTAGATTCATTGAATTGGATATGCAAAGTGAAAAGGTATTCTTTATGCTGATGGTCTTCTTTGAATCATTTACTATTCTTTTGAACGATTTTTTTTACACTATGGAAGTCTCTGCGATTGAGAAGGAAAAGTTTTTCATCTTAGATTTACGCCAAAACTACCTACCTTATTCTCCCTCCCGTACAAAAATTGTTTTTCGATCGCTTCGGCAAGACTTTGTTTCCTTGGAAATATCCATCTCATCTAAGACTAGCAAAAAATAAGACTATTACCAACAAGTCCCAACAGTTGATGACATCAGTAATCAGTGGTGATCGTCACATAATACCACTAGCTGACTCGGCTAGTTGTCTCTAAGACAAAATAAAATAAATTAAATGTTTGGATTTCAGACTTGTGTATCGTCATCCTAGCCGATGAAGTTCTCCGCCACAACCGGTCTGGTATCCTTCAGCAAATTCTTCCATATATCCAGATTGTTTGACGACACCATCCCGTTCCGCACCCCAAGACCTTGGGCGTCCTGATCTACGCCATCCTTCAATCGCAAATTTGATCTGCAACGTCTACCTACCGCAAGAGATTTTTTAGGCAAGTTCCTCTTTGGTCATACAAGGAAGGTGGCCAAACAATCAGAGTCTACCAAGCTTAAGTTCTGTCATCAAGTCTGTTTCGCGGTGGATTTGATTTCGCTTGGGATAACATCGTCTTCGGAATCATCCTTCTTCACAATCGGGGTCAACTATCCTTCGTAAGGCTTTTCTTTCGAACCCAGCTAAGAGTTCAAAGTGCCTTTGACTAAGCACCCAAGTTTTGGATTCGCAAGCATTCCCAGGTTACTTAAATGTATCCTAGTAGTTCCAATAGCCTATTAAATTGAGAATCTTAACTATTTCATGTTATAAAAATCAGTTCAATCGTTTAATAGGAGAGCAGCAACAATTTTCCAGGTAACAGCAAAATTCACATTATAACTGGTCACTGTGGCGTATACTTACCACTTTCAAACGAACACAAAAGGAATTCAGAATTATTCAGAGAACGAAAATGTAAGCCTCTAGTAATGATTATGGAAACGAAGTCTTAAAACATCAAAAACCGTACTTTACTCAATTGATGGAATGAAAGAAATAACGCTATTTAGGTAAAACAGTTTCAAAAAACTGAGTTAATTAAAATCACACGATCAATATACTGACGTTGACTTCCCAATTACCACATTTAATACCACAGAAACAAATGACCTAGCACAGCACCAACTTCACAACTCACAACAATCCTTTTTGAAAGTCCTTCCACTGTTAATATCCCCTCGATTCCATTTCAAATTGTGACTCAACTAAAGCAATAAAACGTCCAGTCCATGTAATTAGAGTCTACTTTGTGAAAACCACAATCACGACTAAACGCTCGCAATATTCAGTCGAACATGTCATTTTCACTGATTTAATTCCGTTGGTTTTTCATTTACGAATTCGTATTTTATTATAATAACATTGTGTTGGCTGCCACAAAATGTGTCGCATCACTAGCGTGATGTTGATGTATCCCAATTCTCTCATGTATTTCATATGCTATCGATAGCAGTGCAACTATCTAATCTCTGTGACAACATATTCACCTGTCAAACATTTCATATAATCCGTTCGGAAAATAACCACAAACGCAAACACAAAACATGAAAATGTATCAATTTCTGCCATTTGTCAAGCCATTAGAAAGAGTTTTTTTTCTGTTTTTCAATTTGATTCGGCGCCACCATCGTTGCCATTGACCACACCACAAACATCACAAATAGAGTCTCTCATTGGGGACATGTTCGACTATATCGCTTTTAATCCATGATGCAGAAAAAGGACTGAGGTCTTACAAACAATCTGTATCTTTGTATCCAAATGTGTGCTTAGGGATTATATTCAATTGCAACATCGACATTCCACTCACTTAACTCAGAACTCTGAAGTCTGCAAAACCTTAAGCCATAAGCACACACAAGAAACCACATCAACTTGAGCAATATTCATATATTCCTGCATTCAAAGCGTAGAGCTTCAGCGTTGATTTGGATTAGGTTTCCAGCAAAAACGGCACAAGGTCTTTGTGTGTGTGTGGCAGTGATGGCGGTCGAACGTTTGTTGACATGGAGTAATGAAATCGAAATGCGGAAAGCTTAAGTCACACATCGCTATCTTTAATCTTTGATACACAATTCGGTTGGGTTGATTTGATGATGATGATGTTTGACCTGGGAATGCAATATCAAGTCCTTTGTCCTAACCCCTATTCAGTCCGGCGGGACTTAAACGAGAGAAAAGGACACACATTGTGTATGTTAGAAATGAGTGTTTAAGTCATCAATACAGGACGTCCTCTGACTTCTTATTTTTCGTTAATTGTGATTTGTTGTTGGCAAAAAGAAAAACCTTCTCTTCTGTATTATGAAAAGCAAGCGACAAAAATAATAATTGAAAGCATACTCTCTGCACAATAAAGTTGTCTTGATTAATAGATTTGTCAGGCCATAGCTCTTGAACTAACAAACACATCTGAGCAAGAGTAATGTCTAGTCAGTATTTTGAGAGCCTTCTGTTTTGCCTAATTTATTTATGAATGAAACATTTCCATCAAAAGCCTCAACCTCTTATTCCTTAAATTGTGCGTACATCTGGACCTGAAGTTTTGATAAATTCTCATTTCCTGTTTAATCTGTGAAAATCAACAAACTGAGTGCTGCTCATAAATTTACACACATTAGACTTTCTATATATGCGTGTGTATTGCATACAGAGGATAAAAGGACGATTGAAAAGGATGATACTGTTGTCTTCAGTGAATAAATAAATCTATTCTAACTGATTGTTGTAAAATATTATCAGATTTGGTTCTACTTTTTGATTTGAAATGTCTGGTTGATTTGATTGTCAACGTCAATAGTTTGGAAGACAGGAAGGAAGGGAATTCGTTTCCATTGCAGAATGAATATTTTTTTTCGTTAGAAATGAAGTGAATCTTTTTGGGAAACTAATTTTTTAATTTAGCTGACCTTACATTAGGGAAAAATACCTCACGCATTGAACGACCAAAATCATGACAAATGACTACAAAGTACTAAGTAGAAAACCGAATTCTTGTACACGACATGGGCTTGAAAATTAGCCCATAGGCCAATCAGGCCCTGCTTTGAGTCGAACCAGCTCGAAAGTTCGAGTCAGTTTATCCTTCATTTATTTGTTTTATTTTAACTATCTCATTTCTTCAAACATCAATTCATTGTTTTAAACTGTTTCGACACTTACTTACTTTCTACTTTTCCGACTTACAATCCTTGAAAGATCTCAGCCTGAGATATTGCAGCCTTCCATCATGATCGGTCCCTCGCATGCATTCTCCCGTCGTCGCCGAAACCAAGCGGAGGCACTTTGTCCTTGTACCGTAGGTTCAGTCTTCCTTGCCGCCTCGAACCTGGGGGCTGGGATGAGAAGATTTTCTTGCTTGGAGCGTTGTCGTCCACTTGCTCGATGTGGCTGATGTAGTCGTCTTTTCTTGGTCTTCTGCACTACATCCACATCTTGTGGTACAGCTCGTACAGTTCTCGGTTGAACCGTCTTATCCATTCGCCATTGTCGTATATGGGACCGTAAGTCCGTCGAAGAATTTTTCTTTCGAAAGTGCCCAGTATCATTCCCCTTTTTTATTTGTATTTCGAGTGAGGAGTTTTGACCCCAGATGTTTTCCCAAACTGAAGCAGCAGCGGTTACAGAAATTCTTCCTCGGATCTCCACTAAGGTGTCGTTTGTGGGATTGTTTGTTTGTTCCAAGGTAGGTGAACTCCTTAACTACCTTGAAATTGCTGCTACCAACAGTGGCGTTTTGTCCGTGTTTCGCCTGTTTTTCAATCGCTGTGAAGGCCTCAAGCACTCTTGGATCGACCGACTATGTCTATGTCATCCGCATAGCCTAGGAGCTGGGTGGATTTGTTGAAGATAGTGTTTTCCGTGCTCACACCTGCCTTGCGTACTTTCTGCTCCAGAACTATGTTGAAGAAGTCACATGACAGCGCATCTCCTTGTCTAAGTCCTGCGCATGTTTGAAACACTTCGGATGAGCTGTTACCCATTTGCACACTGAACTGTTGTTCGGGATCCCGAATTAATTAGCCCTTGGTGGTGGATGCTATCATAAGCAGCTTTGAAGTCGATGAAAAAATGGTGGGTTTCGACTTAAAATTCGTTGGCCTTTTCCAGATCTCTCTATGTGCATGGCCTAAAGCCACACTGGTACGTTCCGATTATTGTGTTGCAGAACGGTTTAAGACGCTCACACGGTACGTTGGAGAAGAGGGATATGCCACAGTAGTTTTTGCATGACGAAGGATCGTTTTTTCTATAGATGGAGCGTATAGAGCGTTCATTAAAAGACCTCCTCCATATTTAAAGAGTTTCGCAGGTATGCCTCCGACCTGGCGGACGTGTTATTTTTTTGCTTTTATATGGCTCCCTCTACCTCTTCTGTGCTGTAGGTTGGGACTGGGTCTTCATTGACTGGTCTTGCTTCTTTTTCGTCATTAGCTCGCTCGACATTTTGAGCATTCAGCAACTCCAACTGTTGGAAGTGCTGCTTGAAAACATCTGCAATTCCCTGTGCTTCGGTGACTAGGTTCCCTTCACTGTGTCGAAGAGCCTGTGTCACAGTTCTGAAACAAGAAGCTAATTGCTTTGACCTCTTAAAGAAACGTCGTGAGTTGTTTTTGGCCCGAGAATCTGCTAGATCTTTGAGCTGAGAAACTGCGGATTTTTTTCTTCTTCGCAGGTCTTTTTCTCGTTTCTTCTTTCTGTTCGGTACTCTCCTCTTGCTGCTTTTGTTTTCCATTGCAGCATCTGCAAACGTGCTTTTACCGTCTCTTTTTTTAACAACGCGCACTCATCGTCATTATCATACCATGGGTTCTTTTTCGGGGGTGGCTGGTAACCTATGGTGGTCTCGGCGACATTTTTATTATTCCGCGAAATTTGTTCCACAAGGTTGAATCTGTGGCGATTGGGACGGCCGGCGGAGTGTCACTCACTCAGGCGCTCACTGTTGTCTCTGGCATTATCCTGAGTGCAACCGATGTTGAAACTATTTCGACACAGAATATTTAATTAATATGCTATATGTACCATCATATCTACACA
This sequence comes from Sphaerophoria rueppellii, assembly GCA_920937365.1. Taxonomy (NCBI): domain Eukaryota; kingdom Metazoa; phylum Arthropoda; class Insecta; order Diptera; family Syrphidae; genus Sphaerophoria; species Sphaerophoria rueppellii. The sequence goes on along the minus strand of CAKKXW010000002.1, from coordinate 12,164,809 downwards.
TAAAATTCTTCCGTTTGATAGTCAATTAATGGCTCTTAGGTTTTCAACGGGCTTTTCAGTTTACGAAAAACTAACTCCTGATTAGTCTTACGGTACCTTCTGTCTTCTTTTTGTCGGTATTAATATGTTTTTAGCGAAATATTCTTTATCGCCTTGCGAATCGCAAATTATTTTTAAATGAAGCAAATTTTTCATCCTCATATAACTTGCTACTGAATTTTTACATTTTTTGTTTTATAAAAAACAACAGTGTTTCGTTAATTTGCGTTCATCCCTGAAAATAAATCCACAAAAACAATGTTTTCCACGGTAGGAGTGTACCAATTTTTTCTCTTCGTTTGCATACACTTCGTTTTTTTTTGTTTTTTTTTTTTTGTAGAACAAGGATAATGCATTTATTTTAGCAAACAGCCATTAGAGGATTTTTTTGAATACAAAATAAAATTAAGAAATAAAAATGCACGCATACTTTGCACTCATTATGAAATCATAATTGCTGCTGTTCAGGTGCATTTGCGAGAAAAAAAACTATGTACCTAAATAATAATTAGGGATGATTATACACAAAGTTTGTGACATTGCGCTTTAAAAAACATTTTAATAAAATTTCTTACAATCATACTAGAAATAAAATTAACAAATATACAGAGATAATCCAGGAGTTATTTATTCATTAGTCCGGAGAATTTATTAATCAACAGGACGCTTTCAAATCATTTTCTACGACTTCAAATAGAAACATAAAACCCATAGCAACATCTTGATATTTTTTTTAAGTAAACATAATTCTTATGTAACATTTTAAACTTAAGAAAAAAAGGAAAAATAAACATTTGTTGAGCTGCCATTATCTCCAATTGAAATGTGTCAAAAACACTCCAATTCTTGAAAGTATTTTGGACTGTCATCAATATTCATCCATAAACTTTTTTTTTATTTTTTTCTTTAACAGCGAAAAGCGAGAGACCGAAATCGTTTCCATTATATTCAATTGCAGCATTGTGCTGTCACTTTTTGGAAATCAATTTTCATAAATAAATTCATGGTTCTTATGAGAGTTTATTATTTTTTTATTTATTTTTGTTGATGGCTCGGGTGTAGCGAAGTAAAGTAAATATTTATAAAAACTTGAGAAAACTCACATCATTAAAAATGATAGCAGAAATATGTTTAAAGTTGAAATATTAAAATGGAAAATGTTCAAGTGAACTTGGTGTACCGCAAAATACAGTGTAGTGGAAAAGAATAGGAATGACGACTTTTTCCCTCATAAATTCTCTTAATTTCATCATTGGTAAATAGACAAAATAATATACTTTCCCAACAGACTGTAGGCTTCATTGTGTTTGCTTATCTCAAGAGCATCCATAATTATTTTTCATCCGCCAAATACAAACACAGAAATCTCCCAGCTGCTTCTTCCATCAATGGGGCAAAAAAATCCTTTTTTAAGTGACAAACGAACGAAAGTGACGAACGATAGTAGCTATATATGAAGGGCAGGCATGAAGCACTCTGCTTGCAATATTAATGAAGAAAAACTTCAAACCTACAACACATGTCAAGCCATATGCATTTGACAGACCATGAGGCTATCTATTCAACGAAGGCCGCCGCCGCCGCCGCCGGACAGTCCAACTTCGTCCGTCGCTGTTGTGATGTTTCATTAATTACATGCAAATGCCAGAGTTATAATTATTATGCGGTAGCAGACAGACAGGCGGTGGACGATACTAGCGACGACAACGAGACGAATGGCTATGGGGTTTGTTTTGGGCCGGACGTCCCTGATGGCTGTACTTGGCCGGTTGTCTGAATATAACAAAAACAAATGACCAACTTGTGCCCTTATTAAAGGCGTCGTCGCGTCGCGTAGTCCGACGCTTGTCGTTGTTGTTATTAGACTGTTTAGACTTTGGTCTTGCTGTCATAATCCAAAAAAAGCACGATGTCTTATTATCATAGAAGGACAGTTTCACCCGATTTAGCGACCCAGACTTGAAATGAACGACTGTCTCCGAGATCCCCATACAGCAATGTGCATGTCAAATTTATTTCTCATCACATCGTCTTGCTACCACCTCTCTCGGTTTGTCGTCGCGAATTTCTAGTGATGTTTTTTTTCTATTTTATCAGTTTAAATTTGCTCTAATTTGTCAAACTCTCATGAAGATGTTGGGGATCCAATCATATCGTTCATCATTAAAAACGTCTCGTCGTCGTCGTTGTTGTCACATTGAAACGCGTTCCTGGCATTCAAAGGGTTAGGGTTGCTGTTGCTGGTGGCAAAACAAGTGGAGGGTGGAATCGTTAGAAGAGATATATCAGAACATTTGTTTTGGGGTCGTATCTGCATTTGTATCTTTTTATTTGTGAAGATCTGCATCTCGCTTGCACAGTGCTGCTTAGTAGAAAATCTAGTGACCCAAATAATTTAATGACTATGTGCTTCTTTCATTCAATTGAAGGGAATTCTCCTATTTTCTTGTGTTTTATTTTGTGCTCCTTTGTTGGCGAGTAGCATCATTAGAATGCAAATTTTGAAGAGAAACTTTTATCAGTGAAAAGAGATATTTTTTCTGCTTTTGAGCTATAGAGTGGAATTTGCACTTAGTTAAAGAATTTTCAGTTTCGAATAGGGTACGAATGATGCTACTAACAAATGAGTCTACATTAATATGGAGAATAGTGCTAGAATCTTTTTATGCTTTAATTTGTAAAGTCCTTTAACAAATTGCTCGGATTTGAGGAAAAACATGAATTTGAATTAATGCAATCGTTGAAATGAAGATGGTTCTTTGACACAAAACAATTCAGTGTGTTTTAATATTTAAGGTCAACACTGTTGTTAGTGGTTTGATGTTCTTTGACGACATATTCAAAAATTATTAAATTCCGTTTTCAAATCTTTTTACTATTTAACAAAACGTATTTCCGTGTCCAACAAACATGGCGTCCATGGTGTGACATAAGAATTGAATAAACACCTGATTTGACAGATGAAGCTTCAACAAGATTGCTGCAATCAATTTTCAAAGTTTGGAAGACCCTTTAAATATATATACTAGCTGACCCCGCGAAGCTCGTCTCGTCTCCCCTCGGATCAACTGCAGAATAGTAATATAACAAAATGCTATGATATTTATTTGAATACAATTATCAATGATTGTGATGAAGATGAAAAAGGGAGATCTCTAAACTGCGCCAACTATAGAGGAATAAGTCTACTAAACATCGCCTACAAGATCCTCTCTGCCGTAATATGTGAACGTCTGAAGCCTTTCGTCAACAATCTGATTGGTCCTTATCAATGTGGCTTCAGGCCAGGAAAGTCAACCATCGACCAAATTTTCACGTTGCGGCAGATCCTGGAAAAGACCTATGAACTCCAAATCGATACCCACCACCTTTTCATCGATTTTAAGGCCGCGTATGACAGCATCTACAGAGACGAACTGTACAAAGCTATGTCTAGTTTTGGCGTCCCTGCCAAGCTCGTTCGCTTGTGCAAAATGACGATGGAGAATTCACGCTGCTCCATCAAGGTTGGCAACGAGCTCACGGAATCTTTCGACGTCAAAAAAGGATTCAGACAAGGCGATGCACTGTCATGCGATTTCTTTAACATCGTTCTTGAGAAGATAGTGCAGAACTCCAACGTCAACACCAGAGGCACTATCTTCCAAAAATCTGTTCAACTTCTCGCGTACGCCGATGATATTGATATAATGGGAAGAACACAGCGTGATGTCAATGGCGCCTTTGTGAGAATTGAGACAGAAGCGGCAAAAATGGGTTTAGCGGTAAATGAGGGAAAAACGAAGTATATGCTGTCTTCGAGGAAGGACACCCAACACCGACGGCTCGGGCAGAACGTCACAATAGACGTGTATAACTTCGAGGTAGTAGAGGAGTTTGTCTACCTAGGCTCCGCTATAAACACGGGCAATAACACCAGCGCCGAGATCAGACGAAGAATAACTCTTGCTAATCGCTGTTTCTTTGGGCTTAGAAAGCAATTGAGTGGAAAAGCCCTCTCTCGAGCAACTAAGGTAAAACTGTACAACACACTCATCATCCCAGTCCTGCTGTATGGTGCAGAAGCATGGACCCTGACAAAATCGGATGAAAGTGCCTTAGGCTGTTTCGAGACTAAAGTTCTTCTTGTCATCTTTGGCCCCGTGTGCATTGAAGGGGAATGGCGAAGAAGATACAACAGCGAACTTTACGGGTTGTACAACGGGTCAAGGTCCAGAGACTCAGATGGCTCGGTCATTTAGAGCGAATGGACACCAATGCTCTGGCCCGGAAAGCCTTCGACACTATTCCCGAGGGACGTAGGAGGAGAGGAAGACCGCGACTCAGGTGGCGCACTCAAGTGGAAGAGGACCTCAATCAACTTGGAGTGCAAAACTGGAGACGACTAGCTAAGGATCGAGCTAGCTGGCGGAGACTGTTGATTGAGGCCCAAGTCCACAACGGACTGTAGCGCCACCTTAAGTAAGTAAGATGAAGATGACACACATGTGGCGTATGAGTAAATTATTTTAATTTGTTTGTTTATCATTGGTATTGTGAGTTTTAAGATTTCATACACTATAGCCGCATTGAATAAATGTTTATTTAATTAAGTTGTCCTCAACTTCTGGGTTAACAGTGTCGATCAATTTAAACAACATCTTTTTGACGGGCAATGATTGTAGTATTTTGAAGTTTATAGCATCAACATCGATATTTCTTGCAGCTGAGATATTTCGTAGAAAATATTTATATGATAAAACAACGTTCATCGGGTCAGCTAGTAGGATAAAAAGCAGCCTGTAGCCGTCTGCCGCTTTTTAACTACCTCCCTATCGATTTTTGAACCAAATTAGTTCAGTCATTCTTAGAAATAATTTTATGATTACACAACGTTTAATCGGTAAGGTTGTATTATAAAAAGTATCCTATAGCAATCGCCTGTTTTCAAGCAACCTCCCCATCGAACTGGGTCATATCTATTTAGCTGTTCTAAGATATTACTTAGATTCAAAGCAACGTTTACCGAGTCAGGTAGTTTTATAAAAAGCATCTTTTATAGCCGTCTTCCGATTATAAGCTACCTCTTCACTAATTTTAAGCCAAATCGGTACAGCCGTTCTTCCCGTTTAGGAGTAGCTTAAACACGTTACATTATAGAATTTAATATATTAAGACTAGCTGACCCGGCAGACTTTCTACCGCCTCAAATAAAAGACTTTGACTTTTGTACCTCTCTACCCAACCACTTCCCGCTACCCAATTATCCCACTATCATCTACTCCTCTACTATTTACCCGCTAGCCAGCTATCCGCGATTTCTACCCGCTACACCGCTAGCACTATACCCGCTAACCACTGCCCTCTACCCACTACCCGCAATCCGTTCCCTTTACAGGTAACACTGCTCCCCGCTATCCTGTTTCCGCGCTACCACGCTACTCACTAAACCACTACCCGCTACACTGGCCATATCTCAAGAACAGCTTCGTCGATTTTGTAAAAAAATACATAAAACCCATCTACACCACTACCCGACCATTCTCTTAAAATTTGGTACGTAGGGGTCGGACTAAATTAATTTTTCAAATCCACTCCATACAAAAATAACAAAAAACTATTTTCCAAAAAATAAAAAAAAAATTTGAGGTGAACCAACCGTAACACTAAGATGTGTAAAAATTAGTTATGAGTGAAGAATCGACGCATTGAATACTTTCAAATGTAATTCCTAAGAATATTCCCACTAACCCAAAAATCGTTTGCTTTCTATAGAGTTATCCGGAATCCTTATCTCTACAAAGTTTTTCCCATTTCTTAAATTATAATCTGAGTTTGTGAAAAATTACTTCTGAGAAATTGCATATCGAGAAGTCCTTAACTTTTTTTTTTATTCAAAACCCCACTTTTTTCTTACTAAAAAATCTTGAAATAATTTTTATTCATGTCCTTGTTCCTGTGTAAATGTTTGACTTCCATCCGTGTACCTACCTACACTTCACTCGTCCTCTATTCAACAAAAATTAATTACTCGACAACCTTTCTTCACTCTGATTAAAATTGATACTTTCCTTTGTTAGATAAAAATTCCCCCTTTACGACAATACGAAGGTACACAACCCTCATTCTTTTGCTCAAATCTGAAAAATGGAATATTGTTTTCCAAGTTGAAAAGAAAACAACACTCCTTCATTTGTCTTTATCAACCTACTAAGACTGTCAGGATAAGGCTTTATCAGTAATTGTGTCAGCATCACGGGTACAAGAAGTTTTTTTTTTTTTTGTATAGATAAACAAAACCTTGAAAGATTTTGTAAAATTTTTCAAACAAATGGGTTGGTTTTTATCCTTTTTTGTCCGCCCCTAATTTTTCCCTTATTTCTTCTGGTTGCATGATGATAATTAATCCAAACCATCAGTATCCTTTTTCCTCGTCTTCCTCTTTCTCAATCCACTGCTCTAATTATTTTTTGCCAAATAAATAAGAAATTCCTGGAACAAGAAAAAAATATTAAATCTATCTTCTTTCATTCAGATCCAAATACGCTTACTCTGACGAGTATAGTTTTATGCACTCGATCCACTTCATTAGTCGAAGCATTAATTATATCCAACCAAACAGCAGAAGCAAGCGAGACATCTTCATTTCGATGATCCAAAAAAACCACAAGAAGAAGAAGATGGTGTGCTAGTATTGCACTTCTACACGATAAAGTCCTGGGTTGCATTCTGTTACTGACTTGTTTATCATCATCACCGTACACTTAACGTCAATCATTATTTAGTTGGACTCAACTTCTTGACATTCATCTCAATCGCAGGTGGATTGGATGGTTGCTATAGAGTTCTGGTCGGTCCATCCGTAGTGTTTGGGCAAATGCATTTGCCATGGCATGACTGACATGATTAATGGATTCAACCAGATTCCGAACTTGTGGACTCAATGCCAAGAAAAAAAAACACCCAATATAACGCTTCTCGATCTCATATTGCACACTTAGTCCAATGCCATAAAGCACTTTCTTCGTTTTAATATTGACAAAAGCGTTCGGAACAACGGGCTGAAAGTGACTTTAATAAATCTAAACCAGCGGAAAAGGTCGACCATTCATAAATTAAATCTACATACACTTCGCTTCAACTGAATAAGCACACAATTTTTCTGAGGTTTGTTGTCCATTTGTTCCTAAATTTGAGCGTTAAACGTATCATTTTGACGATGCTAACTATTTTCTTATGATGTTGAGAAAGCAAATCATAAGGCAGTGTCCTGTTATTACTCCAATTGTGGAGCTTATATGCTTTGTTTGCTCAGGGAAATCAAGCCTTTTCACCGCTTCAGGTCTATACTTGGCCATATTTTTTTGGTTGCTAGGCAGGTGGTACCCTGTGACCATCTAGCATTTGTTGATTCTAGAGCATATTGTTTGAGAAGAAGTTTGCATGCAGAAAGTGGTGTTCCTATGTTGTGCCTTTGTCAAACAGTGGGCAGAAGTGTTCCGGTTTTGGCGAGCTCATCAGCTTTGCAATCCTCCGGAATGTCTCTGTGGCCCGGCACCCAAATGAGGTGAATGTTCAGAGATTATCGACAGTCATGGACTATAAGAGAGTTTGTGCACACAGACGCGAGAGATTTGAGAGCGGCTGGCTGTCCGAGAAAATACGTATATCCTTGAAAGATATAACGTTTTCTCTGAGCCAAGATAGTGCCTCTTTTATCGCCATTACTTCTGCCTAGAACATACTACATTGGTTGAGAAGTCTATATGACAGACTGAGATTCAGTTCGAGTAGATACTACTTCCAACGCCGTATTCGGTCTTTGAACCGTATGTATAGAAGTGTATCGTGTTTTCTTCCAGAGGTCTTCCTTCTTCCCAAAAAGATCTTGAAGAGATGGAAACATGGAAGTTATTTTATAATATTAGAATACCATTTTTGGAGTGCTACGGGATCCGGGATAGATCTGAAATTGTCTTAGATAGTACCATGACCAGTATTGTTGAATGCTCCTTGTCAAGGTTTCAAGTTATGTCTGAGGTGAATTTCAATCGACCTTTCCAGGGTTTTAAGGAGGAAGGATGATAGGTTAATTGGTCGTAGATCTGTAGGGTTAACGTGAGAGAGTTTCCCTGCTTTTGGAATGAAGATTACTTTTGCCATTCTCCAGGCTTTGGGAATGTATCTCAACCTTACACAGCTATACAGAATGATCTAAAATGGTAGAATGATCATGCCTTAGAGTTTTTGTGATTCGTTGTTGGACTTTTTGATAGAATTTTTCTGAATCATGAGGCTTCTGAAGTATTTTCTATATTTCCACAGTAATTTCTCTAAGAGGACATCTTGCTCTTCCTTAATTCTTTAATTAAGGTGGGTAGTGGGAGTGGGTAGTGGATAACGGGACAGAGGTTAGCGTGTAGGGTAGAGTGGTGGGTTACGGGACAGCGGGTAACAGTTTACCTCTCTTATATTTATCGATTGAGGCAGTACGAAGTTTGCAGGGTGAGCTAGTATATTTTTAAATAGTTTCGTGAAGCGCTTAAAATTTTGCAGTAAGAAATAAAGGAACATTTCGCCGCACTAAACGAAAGAACGAAATTTGGTTTAGTTTTTTTGGCATGAGGCACGGATTCGAAAATGGAAGAATGCAAAAATGTTAACATGAAATACGCTTGCATGTTCAGTGGTCAAAATCAAAGCACTACGTGGAAAATTTTGCGGAAGAATTTGGGCGTAAAGCCTTTTAGGATACAGCTGATGCAAGAACTAAAGCCAGCCGATCTACCGCAACGCCGAATTTTTGGTGAATGGGCGCTTGGAAAGCTGGCCGAGGATCCCTTTTTTATCGAAAAATTGTGTTCGGCGATGAGGCACATTTTTGGTTGAATGGGTACGTAAATAAGCAAAATTGCCGCATTTGGAGTGAAGATCAGCCAGAAGCATTGCAACAGCTACCAATGCATCCTGAAAAAGCCACTGTTTGGTGCGGTTTATGGGCCGGCGGCATTATTGGGCCATATTTCTTCAAAGATGATGCGAATCGCAGCGTTACTGTCAATGGTGAACGCTACCGAGTGATGATAACAAACTTTTTTTTTCCCGAAATGGAAGTTCTTGACTTGCGTGATATGTGGTTTCAACAAGACGGTGCCACATGCCACACAGCACGCGAAATAATGGCGCAATTGCGAGGCGAGTTTATTTTCACGTTTCGGGCCGGTCAATTGGTCGCCTAGATCGTGCGATTTGACACCATTAGACTATTTTGTGGGGGTATGTCAAGGCTAATGTCTATAGGGACAAGCCCGATTCGATTGACGCACTGGAAGCCAACATCCATGCATTCATTCGTGAGATACCGGCCGATATGTGTGAAAGAGTATGCCAAAATTGGACTCAGCGGATGGGCTACCTGAGACGCAGCCGCGGTCAACATTTGCATGAAATTATCTTTAAAAATTAAATTGCAAGGTTCAAACTATCGATTCAAATAAATATTTCATTCATTTTTCCGAATTTTTTGTGTTTAAAAAAAAAAAAAAGTTCTAAACCTCTTAAAAAATCACCTTTTAGTATCAATTCATACGCCCTATATCGTATAGTTCACTCTTCAATCTTCATCAAACGTATAAGACCTTTAAGGATCAATTTCTTATGCGTTTTTTTTTTAGTCTTTCGGTACAAATCACTTGGTTCTTTGGTTCCATTTTGTCACAAGGTAGAGCAGTCATTTGTATGATAGTTATTTGTTCCGAAATAGACGAATTCCATAACTGACCTTAACATTGGCGCTACCAACGGTGAAATTTAACCTTTACAACGCATCTCTTTGCCTGAAATCTAGGCTTGTTTTAAGGAATTCAGCATAAGGAAATAAATTGTTTGAGTTATTCAAGCATTTAAGCATCACCACCAAAAGTTCATATAGCAGAGGCTTTGATTTTGAACCTAGCTTTCTGCGTATAGCTAGTACGTTTTTTTTTAATTTTTCAGCTATTGAATCGCCCTTTCTAAATTTTCCGCTGTATATATTGACTTCATATTCATTGTTCAATGTTGGATCTTTCATGTTATTCGTCGTCTTCTGCTTCCATACCTAGCTGTGTTTGCTGTGTTATCCGCGATAAACTGTATAAAAAGTAGAATATTCTGACCCCTTAACTACCATTATGCACAAAATCATGTCAATCCCTTGCTCTAAACTAAATTAAACTAAATCTACCCCACGAGAACCGTATATTATATCAGGATAAAAAGTAACCTTTGTTATTTCTAATACTTCCATGAATATACACTATATACAAAGTTGTGGAGTGTTTTGCTCTCCAAGTTTGTATTCATATGCGGTACCTATTGATAGTTCTAAAAGAGTTGGTGCCGAAAGACTGGAATTCATTATTCCGGGTAACGATGTCCCGAAAAGTACGTTTGCCGAAAAAATGCTACCTTTTTTCATGAGGATGTACTCTTTTTTGTCACTCAAAGTTATGAGAATTAAAGGGATCGAAAGCTGGTACCTTTTTTGATTGTTTTAATAGCCCTGAATAAGGCCATACCTTTTTTTAAAAAAAAACAGACATTTTAAGAGACACCAAACACTGAGAATCATGGAGAACGAAGCAAAATAATTCTTCGTTCAAGTAGTGCTATTGCTATATAAGAAATTGATCTTTGGGAAATCAATCTGTTCCAGATTGTTCATGCTAAAATTTTTATTTTTATTGTAAGCAAAAAATATTGGAATTTGCTTATAATTATTATTTTTTTTTTTTATAAAAAAAGTAGGTATATACATTTTTGCAAAACAAAATGACAAATTCCTTAGCAAAAAAAAGGACGAACCACAGCAATGTTTTAAGTTCAACATTTTATATGGGTGCAAAATTTTCTATATCCTATTGAAATCTTCCTTAGTAAATTCTTAATCTTGTCTGAGACAAAACCAATGCTCTACGACCACGTTTTTGTTTGGCTTCTGTGTCAGTCTTGTAAGCCATAACTTTAGAAAATTTTAAAATACAACCATCACCAAACCCGACAAGTTTCCTGTTTCGTGCGTGGGATACCGCGCTGAAACGTCTGCCGTCCTGACAAAAATATTTGAATTAACCCAACGAGATATGCGGAAACCTTTCCGTTTATCTATTCCTTGTTTTAGAATTAGAACGCTCTCGTACACGTACATATCACGCAGAAGGATATGATTTTTTTTCCACAATTTCTAGTCAGATTTCAAACCTTCAAGTTTTTAATTTCAGAGCTTTCCTTCAGCTATCCGATCGGCATGTTGTTGTTGTTCCAGATATGTGAAAATTCGTGTCAACTATTAATAACATGGGTTATGTTTAACAGACGTATGTACGTTTCCCATTCATAGTCGTACATTTGAATATTTGAATTTTCGCCGCACGTAGTTTGACGGTAATTTACAAGAAGGAAAATGGAGATTTTTTCCTTTTTGTGTTTACGCAGAGGAAGATGATGCCTCATGAAAACTGTAAACGTGACGCTATATTAATGAGTTTTCAAGACGTTTAGCCTTGGGGCTTTTAAAGAACTAACAACTAACTGGGAGAACAATATGCATAAAACATAGTTTTGGAAATGTGTATTGTTTGTTTTCAAATCCCCCATAGGCAAGTGGAGGAGTAAAACGTCACTTTGTTGTGTTTAAGAGTATTTTACGAGACATTATTTCTCAACACGTGCTGTAATAATAATAATAATAATAATTTGGGAAACAACACAACTTAAAGTTCTCATTGTATTTATTTTAATGGATGGAATTCTTAATTTTAATTTTTGTTGAAAATATGAATCATCCTCAAGGCTGTTTTGAAACATTTGAAAACGAGATAAATTTGCAAGGAAATTTTACATAATTGAAAAATATTTTGTCTTCCAGCATTTAAACACTTGCCAAATTAAGAGAATGGCAAAACTAGAAAAAATTTTCTCAGTCATGAGAGTAATTTTTAAAATCTGTATTCTTCCAATTCCAACAATGCCACAATTCCAAATGGGAATTAAAATTAAGTTCAACTAGACCTGACTCATTCGCCTCATTCCATCCAATTAACGTCAACTAAATTTAATTTTCTGCACTTAGCTAGACAATAATGAGAGTCTCCATCATCATTCCACATAATCACTAATTTCTCCCAATTGCTGATCGTGAGAGAAAAAAAAACACAACCAAATCACACCTCAACACAAAAGTGTTGTTATTCAAACCCATTTCATGCCATTATTGGCCAATAACAAAAATTAAAAAATATAGTTTATCGCACTTGAAAACAGGTTAAAGTTCGTCTTAAATAAGACACCTACTTTCAATAGACAACCAAGTGTTAATTTGCATCTAAATATCTTTTTACATTATACAAGCAACAAGCAGCAGCGGGACCATGCGAATCACGGTAGCAGTAATAGGAGTAATAGAAGCAAATTGCAAGACATACTGAACCGGCACACATCTATCGTTTCTGGCTTTCAAAGCCAGAGTAATTTTGTTGTGTTGTCGGCTGTCAGCAAGTGTATACATCAAACCACATCATGGCACTCATTTATCTTTTTGCATATCAGATCCGAGCTTCAATCATTATTATTAAGTAAAGTTGTAACCAGGAGATAGATGTAGTTCTTTTTGTTTCTGCACCAAGGAGCTGATGTAACCATTTTCCCATTGCATCATAATTATGTTGTGTATATGCGTTGGTTGGTAATTGCTCCAATTGGAAACTACTTAATGTGTGTTGCTCGAGGAATATCATTTTCAATTTCACTTGATCAATTTTGTTTTCTAACCGCTAACCAATGATGTCATTAGAAGGTGATCGAATATTCAGATTTCGATTGATGTTTTGTGTGATAAGTTGTCACAGTGACGTCCAACACGGAAAGTTGTTTAAAGATTTAAGTATTATTTTCAACTTTCCGAGAAGTGGCTCATCCGAAGTCGTATAAAAGCAAATAAACCACTTTGATACCTTTTCATGCTACAGTGGGATAAAATTCAAATACTTCAAAAAGAAAAATGAACTACATATGAGACATGAGTGCTAAATTCCACAGAACAAACTTGGAAAAGAGACGTATTACTGACAGCACAAATGGATCCAGAAAAATGTTGCTTTGACTATAAATAGAGTGCCGTGACAGCTCTTGAAAAGCCAAGGCCTAAGAGGTTTACACTCTTCAACAAGCACTCTGAGTGCGTGTAAAGAATTGAGGGGAACTACAATTTAACGCCGATTCCGAAGGGTAAAGTTGAGAAGAACTTTTTTCCATGGCGGATTGATACTTTTGGAAGTTTTATCAGTTCTTCGAAAGAGCCAATGCCGGGTTAAAGATGAAATTAAAACCTTATGGGCACGAGTACAATTCGAACCCACGCGTTCTGCGTAGTAGCCAACGCACATACCACTAGATACGCCACGGGCACTTCAGCTTTGACAATAACTTGTTTACAAAAGCACATCAACAGGTAAAAGTGGGAGCTGCTTTCCAGCAAATATACAAGCTCAATGTTAGCCTTTGCCTGAAACACGTCACTTTAACCTTCACATCCGTCATTTGTCAGCGCCGGCGGTTTGAGTACTGCGGCATAGGCCGGTTTAATGGCTTGGTGTCGAAAGACCGAAAACCAATATCTCGAAAACCGAGAGACCGCAAGCCATATGAATATGACAGCAAACAACCTTCACGCACTACTTTCTCTCGAATGTGATTTGACGGCAAAAAACCGTGAAGATCTACTCTTTCTTGTCACTCAAAATTATGAGAATTAAGGAGATCGAAATCCAATCCAATCTCCAGAAATTTGAGGAGACACCAAATGCTGAGAATCATGGAGAACGAAGCATTATAATTCTTCGTTCAAATAATTCTATGTGAGAAATTGCTTTTTTGTGAGATGTGAAATCAGTTCCAGATTGTTCTTGGCTACAGAGAGGACGCTCGATTGATTTTTTTGTGTTTTAAAATAATTCGCATAAATTCGCCAGTCAGTCGGTCTGTATTATCGTAGTCTGGTTTAAGGTCTTAATTAACGTTAAAGAGAATTTCGAATTGAAGTTACGGTTTTTTTTTATTTTTTATAAATCTTCATTGACTTTGTCTTCCCAATTTCCACCAAACAATCCACTGTATACCTCAATTGTAATTGAAATGTTCTGTCAAATTGAAGAAACTTCCGTTTTTTTTCTGTATTCTAGATATTCTAACAAATCAACCCAATCAAAAAACTGATAAAAAGACCGTGTGTTTGTTTACAAGCTCTTGTTGATACTTTTTCAATTTTGACAACCACTTTAATCGACATCGATAACAATATACATTTATTTAGCTTTTTTTGCGTAATCGAAAGTGATTGGTACTGTTTCTTTTTTCAGTATTTATTTTTATTTAAAAAAAAAAAAAACTATTATTTATTATTTGAAGTTGTTTCTCTTTTTATTTGTCAGTATTTTGCACCCAAATAAGTATTGGTGGTGGTGGCATGTATTTAGCAAATGTACAAAACAAAGTGTGATCGATTGCCCCTCATTTGCGGTAACGATCAGTTGCTTAGCTCATCACCACCACAGTATACGACTAACATTTGATACGATTTGTGGTGTTTTTAAATTATTTTTTCTCTGTTTGTCTCTCTTCTAAATTAAAAATTCATAAAGCTTATAACAGACTGCTGTTAACAGTAAATAACAACAATGAAAGGGAAGAAGCAAAAAAAAAACAAATACAAAATACCTTTTTATGGAACGAGATTACTAATTTATCTCCATAAAATTGATATCTTGAAATCTTAAGACGTGACAGCAAATCAAGAAACGGAATATAATCGTGTGAAAAAGATTTTAAAACACTTTTCGTGTAGGAAAATTCATTCTCTTAATGGACTTTTGTTGAAGTTAATCGATTATATGTGAGGGGAAATATTTTTTGTTTCTACTGAAATTTATAAAATTCTGTAAATTTATTCTTATCTCATGTATCGCGAAAAGTTCAACAGCTGATACAATATACCTTCTGTGACCTTGACTAGACGAATTTAATTAATTAACAGGTTTTGTTTTGAATTCCGGTTCGAGGCGATTTTTGTTTCCGTTTTGTTTTGTTTCTTTTTTCTTAGGATTTTGTTTTTGAGAATGTGTCATGATTTGCAAATTAACTGATTGGCGTGGTCTATGGACCAAATAACCGTTAAGTCTCATACAAATAGGTATCTTGTTTCTAAACATTAAACTTTTTTATTTGCAATAAAGATAGATATGGATGACTTTCAGCTTTGTCTGAAAGATATAAATTAATGTCGTTTATTAAGTACTAATTTGCATAACAAAAATCAATAATATGCAGTGCACGTTTCTGAAAGTACTTTTATCGATTTTTTTCATGTCACTTCTATTTTTGAATCTGTAATCAAAATGTATTGTTTTCGAGTCTAGCTCAACAAGTTGTTGTCTTTCTATAAATATCTTATTTACCAATTATGATCTCTTAGACCACCAATTTAATTTTTTTTTTTGCAAGGGGAGCTCAATGTGGACGAGCCAATTTTGTCAGCACTTTGTATAGCTCTTGGTTGAATTTTCTTCCACGCTCGCATGCTGGACTGAATATCCGTAGATGAATTTTTCTTCGGAAAGTGTCCAATACCAATTCTTTTTTCCTACATACAAGAGGATTCAGAAACAAACTTCTTCTTTCGAGCTCAGACTTTGGTAATTCTTCACCGGACTTTTACCGAGTTGGCATTTTGAATTTCGGGGTGGATTGATGATGCTTTCTTCTGCCAATCTAATGCAATATGAAGAACAAAAACACAGATCTCAAGGATGACCGATCATATCAATTTCGCCCTAATAACCAAGATGTTGTTTGACTTTGCTGAAGATAGTGTTTCGCATGCTGACACTTGCGTTACATATTCAACCAAGGACGATGTTAAAGAAGTCACTTGTAACTACATTCTTGCACGCTGAAAAATGTCATGAGCTATTTCTGGATCGGGTGTTTAGAGATCCTGACTCCAGTTATCGTTGGCACAAGCGCTTAATGCCGTTTACAATTTAAAAAAGAAAAGGTTGATTAGTTTCGACTTCAATTTAGTTGTTACAATGACATATTGTTAGGGAAATTGTCTCGTTTTCTTCTGCTGGTCAATTTATTTGCAAGCCAATATGAAGCAATTAAATTGCGACCATCGAATTTAATTGCTTCATACCCTTTATTTCAATGGAATAACAGGAAATTGACTCAACTGCATTTGACGTAACAACCTGCACGTGAAATTTGTTTTGAAAAAAATGTATATTGTTATTTCTTACAGTTTCGTATATTACCACATTAAGACGTAAGAGGAAGTTAATGCTCTTAATAAAAAGCTTTTACTGTGTTACATGTAACGTTACATTTTTGTGCCGGTATTGTGAGGCATATAAACCCAAAAATCACGTACACTTTATACGCTTTTACTGAACATTATCATTTTTTGCATATTTTACACGATTGCGATCAGTTTTTCTTATCGAATTTTCTTCACACAACCGAATGTCGTCCAAAATAACAAATGATCTCAGATCTTATCCAACAAACAAATGTATAC
This sequence comes from Sphaerophoria rueppellii, assembly GCA_920937365.1. Taxonomy (NCBI): domain Eukaryota; kingdom Metazoa; phylum Arthropoda; class Insecta; order Diptera; family Syrphidae; genus Sphaerophoria; species Sphaerophoria rueppellii. Next base: position 12,148,179 of record CAKKXW010000002.1, on the reverse strand, counting down.
ACTTCTGTCCCTCTGTCTAAACGTTTCTCTTCCTGTCATCCGAAACGTTTTCCTTTTGACAACCCGCCGTCATTGTACTCATCTCTGTATGCACATGATGCATCCACTAATTAGTAGAGCCTCTCTGTCAATTAATGTTACATAATAATTGTCTGAATCAACATCAAAAAACATCAGCTACGAGACTAAAAAAAAAACAACAATTCCTTGTTTTCCGACTTCACAAATAAACGAAAACCCCAAGAAAAGAGAAGGGCCCTTCACATACATATACTAGAATTGCAAAAACAAAACTCGAAAACCACTCAAAACACTAAAAAAAAAAGAGTAAAAAGGTTGCTTATACGCCACAGTGTACATAAACCGACTTAATCCAAACAAACCTTACAGCCCAAAAAAGAAATAACACAACCCATTGCCATGATTTTTGTTATTGTTTTGTTGTGTACGAATATATCCATCCATTCAAAGTGCGACTAATTGAAACGGAAGCGCAGTCGCAAAAAAGCAATGCGGTGCCCCTTTATTTTCCACTCACACCAGGTTGTAATTGTAGGGTTGCGCGCCATGAAAGCAGTCGTTGTCGACGACTTCTATATTATTCTGACTTTGACTTTCAATAGAAACAAAAAAAAAAATTAAAATTTCTATCCATTTGTGGAAAATCTATTAAAACGTGCTAAATCAAAAAAAAAGAAAACAATAAAATTAATAATTCCTCTCTACATACGTGCATCTACTAAATTAGAAAAAAAAATAAAAACAAAACTAATTTGAATTAAATTTTGAAAAAGGAATTCGTTTTGAGTGTTTTCCGTTTCTTCATTTGCTCTCTTTCTCTCTATCTCTCTCTCTCTGCCTTAACATTTGTGCTCGAAAACCAAAATTAACATACAACCCTACCTTCGTGTTGTGTGTCTTTTCCACTCAATATTATGCCTCCTCATACAGTCACTATACTCACTCAGGTGACAAGCAGCTGACACTGATCGTGCGGTATAAAATCACAAAAAGATACGTTTCTATCTTACGCAAAAAGCAAAAATAAAACAAAAAAATTGATGTTTAGATACAAAATTCATACAAAACGCCGGTTGATGATGTGCATTTAATTTATTATTTTTTTTTCTTATTTATTTGATCTCGTTTCGTTTGGCGGTCAAATAATATTCATTCGGATGAAAAGAAAAATTCATTTTTAAGATGAAAAAAGTATCTGTTGGATACAAAAGTGTGCCCCGCTGTTCGTTTTAATTTCGTCGATTGTGTGTTTGTGTTTTCAGATTTATTTATACATTTTTTCTTAATTTAAAGAAGAATAGCTTTTAAATATATATTTGTTTCTGTTTTCTTCTTTAATAATAATTTACAGTTATTTTCGATGTTTCCTCGAAATTACGAAATCCGCTCTTTGAAAACGTTTGCTCTCTTCTGCTCGGTGTGAATTTTCGGTGGGCTTTTAATTTGTCGGCGTAGAATTCGGTCTAGTTTCAGTTCTCGGTCCAACTCGTTATCGAGTCGAATAAAATATAAACCCACGAAAATTCGAACGAACGAGGAAAATTTCTTAATTTAATTTTCCAAATCGACGGTTTTCAACACGGTTTTCGGTTTGTTAGAATAAAAAAAAAAGAATCAAAATGCCGAATTATCGCAAAAAGAATAACAACAATAATCGTAATAAAAACAAAAATAAGAACAAAAATACATCGTCGTCATCGATAAAACAAGAAACACGAATTGTCGAATCAACAACAACATCAACCTCGACAGGCATTGAGCCAAATTTACCGGCTGATGTTCAAAACTCATACATCAGCACCACCTCCGCAAAAACAAAAGTCGTAGTTGTCAATGTTGATGAAGCCTCTAATAGCTCATCGGTGAGCAATGAGGAAATCGGCAACAAATTCACAAACAGCAATATTGACATAGATACTTTAAGTGACTTAGCGACACCGTTTAGTGGTAGTGAAGATACAAATTCAATACTCAAACAATCATCTCAATTTTATTCTTCATCTACTTCATCTTCTTCTTCTTGTTCTAAAAAATCTACAGAAATCGAAAATCAACAATTGAATAGAGCAGTTTTCGATATTGGAGACAGTACGCTAGCGGATTCAGTGATAAGAGAACCTATTGTCAAAGACAATTCTAGTTCGAGTAAAAATAGCTTAAAAACGGGGTCAGCAAATTCAAAGGATGCATCAGCAGCAGCTTCGTCGGCTGCTGATTTACCGCCGGCAGCTACACAATCGATAGAAACTACGAGAATCGATGAATCGGTATCGGAAAAAGTGCGGGAAGTAATCGAGTCGTCAAAAGAAGATCACTCATCTAAAGTGATCGTGCACAAGGTTATTGTTAAGAACGGTGCCGAAAAATCTGTGACAACATCATCGACAGAACCATCGCGAGTGATCGTGCATCAGATATCCAAAGATGATGATCATGACTCTCAATCACAAACGTTCATCCATCAAAAAGAGGAGCCCTCATCTTCGTCTAGCCATAGAGCTTCTAAAAATGGGGTTGATTTATCGAAGAAGGTAATTTGTGAGAAAATATCAAAGAAAAAAGCTAAACGATCAAATACTTCCTCTCTGCAGACTTCAACTAAAGCAGCAGAGAGCTCTACAACGCAAACGTTGTCATTTTCAAATGTCCGGGGGCAACCGACGCGACAAATGATCTATGAGCATCCTCAAAAAGTGATGGTTGATCATTATTCAAGAGTCCCAGACCCATCAAGAGCGATAATTCATCAAATTTCAAGAGAAAGAGATCCTTCAAAGGTGATCGTGCATCAAATTTCGAGGGAAGAAACGCAAAGCACAAGTTCTTCGTCGAAGGAAACAGTAGTAACGCAACATACCCTGCCACAAAAAACAGGTTATACGTCGATCGTACATCAAATTACACCGATCACACCAATATCAGCAGATTTCCTCGATCAGTCGGATCATTCGATCTTTCAGAAGAGTTTTGCTGAGAGTACATCCTCAAAGAAAGAAACAAAAGACACACAAACTCAGCCTTCAGAAAATCAAAAGCGAGTGGTTTTGATACCGATCGTGCAAGAAAATTCCACACAAACATCACCATTGCCTTCGTACAGTGATAATCCTCTTCATTCAAGTCTTCTTGAGGTTATCAAAGATGAAAACAGTCATCCCCCATCTTCACACAGAGTCGAAGTTCCTCGGCAGACTTCGTCGTCACCGTTGTCAAGATCACCAGTGATCTGTTTTGAAAATCTCTCAGAATCTTTTGAACTAAATAAGGAAGTTTCTGAGGAAACACCATTAACTCCTTCAAAGGACAATTCAATTCCTCAAACCAGTGAAAAGCCTTCCAAAAAGGCTTCAGATCATCTTGAACCACTGAGGATACCAGCTTTTCCCATGAAACGACCGCAGAAGATAATTCTTCATCCGATCATCAACGAAGTGTCAGGCAAACCAGTGTTCCCCTACTCCGAAAAGACATTGGAAACAATTGATACCTCATCGAAAGAAATCGCCAGCAGAATTCTTAAGGAAGTTTCATCCGAATTAAAATCGTCGTTCATGAGCGAGAGGACTACCAAGAAAACTGTGAAAGAAGAGAAAAGTGTTTGTGAACCCATAACAAGTTTTCCGGTTTCTATTAAGAAGCAATCCTCTTTTAGACCGGGTTTCTTTGAGACAGACGTTTTCCAAAAGGAAGTCAATCCCTTGGACATTGAAGCCAAAGTGATCGTTCATAAAATTGCTAAAGAGGATATGAAATCCACAGATTCCAAACCAAAACCAACAGGTCTACAGAGTGATCAACTTGAGAAAAAAGTGATCGTTCATGAGATTTCAAATGATCTTCACATTAAAGAGACAAGATCGGAGGAAGAATCGTACCAATCGCGGATCACTAGCATGTCAAACAATGCCTCTCCTCCAGATGATCTAAAAATTATCAATGAAAATACTGATCACGAACAATCTAAAGTGATCGTTCATGAAATATCACTTGAAAAATCAGACTCTGAGTCGAAAAGAACAAAAAAGACTATTGAAGAAAATAATAATGAACCGAACATGATCCTCCATCAGATCGCAAGATCACCATCATTCCCTTTGACGAGTGAAACCAAAGGTGAAATTCCTAAGAAAAGTTTAATACAGCCCAAAAGCTCGTTTCCTCTTTCGGCTTTGAAAATTCAACATCCCGATCAATATACTGCAATATCAGAGAAGAAAACGATCAATTTCGAGAAGCTTCAAAAAAGTAAAGATCAAAACATACATTCGCAAAAAATTATCAATCATACGATCGTACAACCTGACTCCGAACCAACGTTTTCCTCGTTTCCGCTAACCGGGGAAAAACAGAAGAAATCTTCATTTACAAACCAAACGATTGAAAAAGATAAGGTGCCTGGTGCGTCAGTTGGTTCTTCGTTTCCTATTTCAGTAGAAAGAGAAACCCACAAATCTCAATACAGATCGAGGCCGGAAGAATTTCAAACAAAGTCAATTGATCTTAAGTCTTTGAGAGATTCATTTGATCTTAGACAGTCAAGTTCAACAATGACATCGACGTTTAGCTTGCCAGAAACGGAAAAAAAGATTGAAATTGTTCACCAAATTCTTCAAGATCCAAAAAGTGATCTTCCAATAGATGACATTGATCGATCATCCAAAATTACTGCTAAAAAGTCTGACGATCACTTCCTAACAACTATTATTAGTACAACGACCCAGAAAACCCCAGTTGGTTCTTCATTTCCTATTTCAACTGAAAGAGAAACCCACGAGTCTCAATACACTTCGAGGCCAGAAGAATTCCAATCAAAGTCAATTGATCTTAAGTCTTTGAGAGATTCAGCTGATCTTAGACAGTCAAGTTCAACATTGACATCGACGTTTGGCTTGCCAGAAACGGAAAAAAAGATTGAATTTGTTCACCAAATTCTTCAAGAAGAGCCAAAAAGTAATGTTCTAAAAGATGTCATCGATCGATCATCCAGTACACCCGCTGAAGATCACCTCGTCACTACTATTTCTAGCCGAAAAACACAAAATTCATCTGACAGCTATCAGAAAACTTCAACAATAATTTCTAATGAGGTCAAAGTTGGGGCAAATCAGCTTAAAAGAAATCATCCATCCGATTGTGAAAGAAGAAAAGTCAAGTGATCCTCAGGCACCACCCACTCCAGACCAAAAACAGAATTCAAGTTCTGAGAAATCTTCTCCCAAAGAAATCATACACAAAATTGTCAAAGAAACATCCTCAAGTGATCTTCAATCTAAGAACCTCGATCACCAGACATCCCAAGATGAATCAATTTCATCTTCAGAAGGCAGCGTCCTTACAGCAATTCATAACGAATCCCCACGATCAGTATCTCCCCCATCAGCCGAGGAACCAAAATCCAAAGAATCTTCAGAGGAAAAAGTAGCCAAACGACCAATCGATTTACCGGGCCTCGATCCGACTGGTACCGAGCAAAAGCAAGATCAATTCGAATCGACCAAAGTTCTCAACCATGCGATAGTACGTCAAATTGAGAAACCCCTAGCCTATCGTGTAGAATCACCCCAACCCGAGAAACTACCAATGATCATGAAAAAGAGCAAGAGCTTCGATGACGATGACATTGTGATCCAGGAGATGAGTGATACCAGTTCGGCAGGTGATACTGACAACCCACCGCTAATCTCCGAAGCAGAATCATCAGAAACAGATACTCTCGAAGCCGCTGATGACTTTTCAGACACTCCCGGAACTTCTTCCCTCCTGAGTATCCAAACACTCCCGATGGATCATGAAAATGACAACTCGTCACCCAAGTCCTCAGCAGATTATAAATCTCGTCGACAACAGAATCGTGCAGCACTGGAATCGCATTTTCTGCCTCAGTTCCTCGCTCCAAACTTCCTCGACAGTATCAAAGAAGAAAACAGCGATCTTAGCGACTCAGATCGCCGAAGTTCCTGCTCCGATCGCTTCGATCCACCAGTTCAACATACTGATCTTGACGATGACGTTTTCCATAATCCACCCAAAAAAGCCAACGCTGTCTATCCAAAGAGTAATCTGGATTTCTCAAAGAAACACAAACACGTTCTCGACGTACGTCCACCAAAAACAAGCATCATTCGCGAGGAAACCCCACCACCCTCGGTAGTCGAAGCGAAGATCATCGATCAGGGTTCGATTGAGGAAAGTTGTTCTTCATGGTCAACTGACTGTACCCCAGAGTCCGAAGCTGCCGAAGTAGTTTACATTGACTCGGCATCCAGCAGTGTTTCCGACCTTCTCGAACTCGACTATTCTCAAGGCCAGTCAGACGAGACCGATCCCATTGATGTTCGCATTCAAACACCAACCATCGATCTTGATAGTGTTAACGAAATGTTTGCAACCTGTCAACCCAAGGAAAGTAATGATCGCAAAATACACAATCCACCAACCGAAAAACCACCTCCACCGCCACCTGTTAACGAACACAACATCGAACAAGAAAAAATAAACGATCAAAATTTATTGCCATCTCATAATAAAAACGATCTGCCAGATACAGGAAGAGCAAATTTAGAGAACGAGGTGCGAGAGAAGCGCAAAAATTTGGATGAAATAATTTTCGAAAATAAAGAAACTATGTCAGAAACACCACCAGCATCGGCAGATACTCAAAAAAATTCAGATGATGTCTCTTCTGCGGCTGGCACTTCGCTACGTGCTGCTGATGAAAATTCCATTGCGAACAATTCAAACAGTTGTGAAAGCGCGATCGAGCCGATCGTTACGAACAATTATACATCGTCGGTTTGTGTTTCTTCCTTCGTTACCGTCGTCGTCGGTTCGGATAAGAAAGAAAATATGGACAACATTCGGGAAATTGTGAATGCTTCATCGAAAAGTGAGTTGAACAAGATCACCGATCAAACAAGTGATCGTGAGTGTATTTCAAAAACAAATTTTATCATCGGTCAGCCATGTTCTGATCATACACTCAAGTCGGACACTCAGTCAGCAACACCAACCACCACCACCAACAACAACAACACGATCACTTCCACTACATCAACAAAAATCCTAACGTTGCATGATCTAAGCCAAGCCCTTGATAATACTAAACACTTGCAAAATCCTCTTGTTAGTCCTTGTTCGACGTCCGCCCTTGATCGTCAGGAATCCTTCGATAGTCATGGCTCTGATCAGTCACACAGCACCAATCAGAGCCAATGTACGGCAATCAATCAAGGATCCCTACCTCATTGTGATTGGAATGAATTTGATCAATCAACGGATACTACCTATGTTTCAGAATCCGATACAGGTTCGGGACTTGCTTCGTCCGAAGCATCATCAAATTTGACTGCAAAAGACACAACCACTGACGAAACGGAGTCTCCAAAAATTCAAAAACTTCGATTGCTTTGCACTGAGGCTCTTGCCTCTATGCCATATGGTCAAGAAGTTCTCGAAGAACTCGCAACAGTCGCACAAAATATCCAAGAAATGCCTTACCCGCTGCCAGACCTTCCACAGATTCAAGACATTCAACTATCACTTGGCTCCAAACCGGAGAAGTCATCCGTGATTACTCTCTCGCAGGTGCCTCCATCGAAATCAACATCGCTCGGACAAAAACTCAAATCACCGCCACCACCACCAGTTCCCGAGCCACCATCGAAATATGACTCTGACTCTTGGTTGGGTGTCCCCTCAGAGAGTGATCCAAATGTCCTCGTCTGCTTGTCACCTTCTCAGAGAAACGCCGTCAAAAACGACTCAACCGCCGACAGTCTGCTGGACATGCACAAAAAGTTCGTCGAGCGCCGCGGCTATCATGAGTACACCACCAAACAGGTAAACGCCATCAATCAAGCGAATTCCACCTCCACCGAAGCCCCACCAAAACTCAGCAAAATCGATTCTCCACCACCACCACCATTGCCGCCACGTCCACCAACAGCAGCGCTGACAAATCCCAACGGAAATACTGACACAAATGATATCAACGATGATGAAGAGGACCAGAATAACCATCGATTGTTGGCAATTATCCGAGACACTCATGAAAGCAAACAACAAAATTCATCCATGATGACATCTACGACGACGAGTGAAAATATTTCAAGGAGAACCGAGAGCGAAATTCATCATCATACCGAAACCAGCCAAAGTAAAGGTCTTGACAAAGAATTCGCCAAAACACCTTTGTCAGTTCTAAATAAACAATCTCCGGAACGGGAAAGTGCTAAATCTCGCGACAGTGAAAAAATGCAACAAAGTGAATCGGAACATGCGAAACAGTTCGTCAATGGTGATACGGTTCTGGGAATGCGATTCCCAACGAGTGAATATTTCGATAGTATTTTCGATGGAAAAAATAAACGCTTTTCGAATATCGAAATCGGTTCGAAGCCGACGGAGTTTTGTTCACAAATCCTTGGGACCCAACCCAAACGGTATTCGAATATCGAAACTTCGTCGTTTGAGTCGAAGAAGTATGTCGAAAACGGTAAAGTTCTCTATGATGTGAGTGATTCGCAACGTCAAAAAATCGTCGAGGGTGATCAGCCCGATGCGTCAGTGTCGTCAGTTTTTCCCGAAATTTCAAAACCCAAAACCAACGGAATGAATGGTGATGGTTTTCCCCTCAAGACTCAATCAAACGCGAATCGGTACGCCTCTGGCGATAGTGAAAACATTATGTCAGCATTTAAATTAAACTCCACAGCAGTGCCACCAGCAACAGAACGAACAGAATCCTCTCCGCCAGCACCGCCTGTGCCACCATTGCCACCAACTTTGGCCGCAGATACAACTGCAACTAGTTCGATGGCAACAACAACAAAAAAATCCACTTCAACATCAGAGAGTCATATAAATAGAACGTTCAATGCTAAAACGAGCGGTGAAAAAACTTTCGATGATTTTGGGCAGCGTGCCAAAGAGGCAGCATCCACCAATATTCCGCCAACAACAAAAGCAACTGCTAATGCCTTTCAACATGAGAAACTTTTCAAGGAATTCGATGAGCTCTCGAATTTGCTCAAAGACGAATTGGACTCGGGTAAGCGTCGGCCTCCGGCGACCTTGAACAGCAATGACATACCCGCGAGTGTAATTGATTACAATCGTGTGGCGAGGGAATCGAAAATTCAGCACAGTCATGTGTCATCGACGACGAGCAGTGAAACTCATCGTCGTGAGCAGATGAAGAAACTCGCTGATGAGATCGATCGCACGGCGAAGCACAAACTCCAGCAGCGGCGGGAAATGAGAATTCCGATAGCAATTGAGAAATCTAAAGAAAATGCACCGAGATCTGCTCCGATCTTACCCTCTCAACAGCCGAGATCTTATGAAATACCAGTTCAGGTTGAAAATGGGCGTGGAACACCTCATCCTAGTTACCAACAGCAGAAAAGCTACGAAATCCCGGTCCAGGTTGAGAAAGAGTCGTCGAGGAACAGTCGTCAAAGGACCTTCTCGGAGCATGAATCAGGCCGTGAGATCCCTATCCAGGTAGAGAAGGCCATGCCTGACCGTTTCCGACGTGCTGAGAGTATGTTCAACATATCTGACTCGACTTCGAGCCGTCAGCACCTCCATCATGACGAATGGGTGAAGTATGTTGGCGATCTTGGTTCGTCTGAAAATATCTGTAAGCCTTTCCAGCGCGAAGTTGAAATTTGCTATCTCGGAAGACGTCCAAATATCCGTGCTCCACGAATGTCAGCCTCGACAAGTGATCTCTCCAACATTCAAACATTTGACACTCATGGCGCCTATGATGTTCGCCGAACGTCTCAGACTCCACGCCCTCGTCAACCTCCTCGACCAGCATATCTCAGTACTCAGTCAATGATCGATACAACACCGATTACTCCGTGCGTGAGTTCTCGACGTTCCCCTGCTCCTGAGAGACGGTCGTCCCTTCCCAGGGAGCTACATGACAAACAGTTACAATACATTACCAGCAAGGAGCAACAACTGAAGTATGAGTTCGAGAGGCTTGAGAACGAACGTCGTCAACTGATCGATGAAATGAATCGAGTCCAGATGAACCAAAGACTCAATCGCGAGGCCTACCGTCAGAGGCAATTGCCACCCCTCACCGAAGATGAAAGCTTTCGCCAACAAATGGCCGAAGAGTGGCTGAATAAAGTGGCTGAGCGTGAAGAACGTCGCCTCCAGAAGATCATTAAAATCTCGAAAGTCAATCAGGAAGCCGGTATGCCGGTTGCACCACCCAGACGACACTCGGTTGCCGATGATATCGGCGATGAATTTCTTCGACGGGTCAAAGAACGTCGTTCGAAACTCTGCATGCCGTCGGATAGTGATTGGGAGAGTGGTGCCGAATCGCAACCCATGCCTCGCACCGATGGCAGTCGCAGTGAAACTGACGAACCTCCGGTAACAGTGTTCGAAGGACACTCCACCGCCAATTTAAAACAACTACCAAAGCATTTACGCGAATTCGCCAAGCTAACAAGTCAAATGAAAGAAGAACATCGTGAAGAAATCACCGAAAATACATCGTCAAGTGCTTCCAAGATGACGTCATTCAAAACAACTGTCAAAACATCAAGCAACAATCATGAGTCTCAAACTCAATCACCGTCACAGTCGACGGTTAAAGATGGTGAGTGCCAAAATGAACATTCTCCATCTCGTTCTACAGAAAATAATAATTGTAATCATAACGGTGTTGATGCTTTATCATTGGGTAATAGTAATAGCAGTAGTAGTAGTAGTAAGCGTATTGTTGGTGTAATGGCTGTTGTTGGTTTATCCCTTGGCTGGACGGTTTTAAGGAATTTAATTAACAAATAAGCTTTATTAAAAAATCATTCACAGCAATCACGAAATTATTAAGTACAACAGAAACTATTTATTCCAATTGCAACAGTCACTCACAAATACTTTCGGACACTTCAATATGTTTTTTTATTTTTTTTTTATTTATTTAGTAACAAATTTGTGTATTTATTTATTTATTTATTGTGTTCCTAATTTTTTGAGTGATTGTATTAAAATAAGAAAACCAAATTGTAATCTGTGTCCCTTGCTTTTTATCTGTCAAAACAAAAATTAAAATGTCAATGTTCTAACACCAAAGAGATTATGTTTGTTTTTTTAACTGATAAACAAATAATTTTGCTTGTTTTTGTAGAATTTGATTATAGGTTTACAGAATTTCGAGAGACATCCTCATCATCATCCTTATTTACGAGCTTTTTTGATGACTTTAATAAATTTACCAGTGAGAAATTCTGGCAATTTTAATACATAAAATTAACAATAATAATAATAATATTTTTAAACACAAAAACACTAAAATAAAAATTGTTTTGTCTTTATGTGAAAGTCAAACGACCGACGTTGATATAAATTATTAACGATTAAATTGTCATGTGTTTTTTCTTATACAAAAAAAATGTTAAATGTATAACAATTAAACAAACAAGTAAACCGTGTTGTCGAATCAGAATGAAATATTTATTTTATTTTATTTATAATAAAAAATATTTGTGTTTTTGCGAAAACAAAAGAAATGTGAGTGGTTTTATTTTTGTTTAACAATTCATCTAATGGAAAAAATATCATCTTGCTTGTGTCCTTGGAAATCTTTGCTTAAAAAAATGCTTTGGAATGAGACATATTATATATCCCTGCTATTTAAATCATGTTTATTTTGTTTAACAAATGTTGTGCTGTTCAAGAGAAAATTGATAATTGTAATACATGTCAACGGTGGGAAAACAGGAATTTGAAGGAAACGAACATTTTGTATTGGTTTATGCAGGACGGGTCACTCTACTTTTAAGTGCTTACAGAAAATTAATACAAAATCATGAGAATTGCTGTTTTTGGCTACGGAGCTGGGGAATACAATGATTTTCACTCGAAAAAGAAGCAATATCAACTGTGTAATTATTTTTATTCAAGGAAAGGGTATCCTTTTTACACAAATATTCATATTCGCTTTGACTGTATATCATTCATAAAATGTTCTATTTATAAAGGCAATGTCAAAAAAAGAAGAAAGAAGAGAAATTTAGGTGTAGCAAAAGACAGTAGTAGCAGAAGAAGGACAGAACTTCTGAGCTATATATTTTGACTCTCTCTACTATTAAATCTAATATGAATTTTTCTAGATTTAAAACAACAAGTGGTTTTTAAAGAAACACGGTTATAAAAATCGGGAAATAGCTTAATAAGACATTTGAAACCTACAACATAAATGCTGGTGTGCCCCAGGGCTCGGTTTTGTCTCCGACTCTCTGTCTCATTTTTATAAATGATCTCTTGTTTGCAACTTCTAATCCAATAAATTATTTCGTTGACGATAGTACCCTTAGCTTATCTTATTCGTTCACAGACTCATATCCCCCCTCTTCGGATGTAGAACTAAAAAAACTAGAGTGGCGCGACAGCTCTTGAAGAGCCAAGGCCTAAGTGGCTTACTTTCATCAACAATTCTCTGGGTGCGTGTGAAGAATTGAGGGGACTTACAATTTAACGCCGATTCCGAACGGCAAATGAGAAGCACCTTTTCTTGGAAGTTTTGTCATTTCTTCGCAAGAGGCAGTGCCGGTGAAAGATGAAATAAAAACTATGGGCACGAGTAGGACTCGAACCCACGACGTTCTGCTTAGCAGCCAACGCACCTAAACACTAAGCTACGGACACTACTTCGGATGTAGAACTGCAACGACAAAATATGATAAGCTCATTAAACTCTAACATAAAAAGCATTGTACAATGGAAAATAATAAACCGTGTAATGCTTCGAAAACCCAATGCTGAACTGTATCGTTAAAGCGAGATATACCCCCCTTGCCACTGTCCATGAGTGGCACTTGCACCAATGAGACCGAACATCTCGAGATTCTCGATATGTGCATCACTGACCACCGTTTGTGGAATGAGCACATATGCGCAGTCGCCAAAAATGCCGCAAGATGTTTGGGTTTTTGAAGACGGTGCAAGAGATTCTTCTCCATGCCTGATCTGGCTACTATCTATAAGACCTATATCCGTCCAAAGCTTGAGTATAACTCCCATCTCTGGGCTGGTGCTCCAGCTACATACTTAAGCCTCTTGGATGGTATTCAAAAAAGAGACCACGAATGATTGGTGATAGAGACATCACTGCGTAATTCCATTCGTTAGAACACCGTCGTAACGTTTCATGTCTCTCTCTATTCTATCGTTACTTCTACGGTAAGTGCTCTACAGAAATAGCCAGTTGCATTCCTCCCCTCAAGCAATTAACCCGTAATAATCACGCTTCATCAGCTCACCTTGGAGACCAACTTCGGACGTACTCTCAAGTATAGAGAATCATTCTTTACTATGCGAATGTTGAATTCTCTTCTACACTCTTCCTTACCCAATCATTACAATGTTCAAGAATTCAAGACCTCCTTTCCAACCCCTTCCTTTCTTCCTAATGCACTCACTGTGTGTCTGGCATAAAAAGGGTATTCAAAATCCCTTGAGTGGGTGCAAATTATAAAAAGAAAATATTATGACGGAAAAGTAAACTACAATTTCTTAATTTAAGAATGTAGTAATAAGTGCGATTGAGCGTGGGAATTTTTCGTAAGAAAGAGATAGCACTATGTGGAAGTAAAAGGTGTGATAGCAAGTTAATGTTTTGAATTGTGAGTGTGTTGTGGGGGTGGAAAAGCACGAATTTGAAATTTATTTTTGGTCATCTCTCTCAATTTAACATAGTGCTGTCTTTTTCTTACGCAAACTTCCGATGATCAACCGTCAATATTACTTCTTAAGAAAATCGTATTAAAATAGTTTATTTTCTGAGCTTTGATGCGTTTGACATTATCGTTTCTTACTCCCAAACATTTTTATTTGAAATTTTCTGTTCTTCAGTTGACTATTTCTTGATTTCCAGTTCCTATGTTATAAGAATCCTGTAATACTCTGTAAAGATACCATCGTTTAAAAAATGCTATTTTTGTTCGAAATTTGAACGCGAATTTTGAAAAAACAAAAAAACAAACAAGCAGGATTTATAGATATTATGGAGATATCTTTTACTTCCTGTGTTTCTAAGCCCATCTTTATGTCTCAATGAAATGGGAAATGGTCACAAATTGCTTTATAAGTCAATGGCTGAGGTGTGTAGTAAAACTCTAGGCTCTAGAGTTCAACTAAAGGAAGCAAAACACAAATATTCGAGGTGACTTTATATTAAATGATTCAATTTGAGTAAGCATAAGCCGTCCTTAATAAATACAGTTTGAGGAAGCAAATGTCACTATAATCCTACAATCTGAGAATGCCCCAATTCGTTTAGACCTCAAAAAATAAACGTACAAGCCCAGAAAAAGGTGGATTTTTCAATAGTACATGGAATTCGTATTGGTACTTTCCTCTTATTTCTCTCTTCGATGTTTATTCCAAATTAAACGTTCCATTATGAATTCAACCACAAAAACTTAGTGTGAACTTAGCCGTAATTTACGAATATCTTCCATAAATTTTTCATCAAAAATAGCCAATATGCAATATTTTCCGTTAGTAGCTTAGTAAGTTTAAAGGTGAAGTAATGTAAAAAAAAAACAAACATTTCTATCCTTTTTATAAGCTCATTGACATTTATTATCTTTCTTACGAATAGAGATATAATTTATTATTTTTAATACTTCTGTTTTTTGTAATAATAAACTCCTCATCAAATATAATTGTCAAAATATTGTGGTTCCACCTAAGTGACAATAAGTAACTTAGTGTGACTACATGCCACCCAAATATTCACTCGTTTCAATAAACAACATGATGATGCGTTCCTGTCGTGTTGTTCATCGCCTTACATAAACATAATAATAACAATTCAAGTGAATGATTATGTCAACATGGAAATCCTCTCAAAATGTCACTCACGACTGGGTTATATGGCATATTCAAACATAATTGTTGAACTGTTCCCATACTTTAACCGAATTAATTCAGCCACACAAAATTATTGTGCAGTTAATTAGCACAATTAATTATACAGCAGCATTTATGAGTAGCGAGTCACCAATGCATGGATGACGAGGCTTAAACTATGCCTTGATGAGCCTAGCACAGATGCGAACGCCATCTGCATACCTAGTGTCACTTTAATTTGGTTTGATAAATACATATTAATAATAATTGAATTCAAAACTACAAATGAGCGACTATTTGGTTCATTAATTTGTCATGATGCTGAAACAATTATTAAGGTCAGAATGGGAGAAGCATAAAATATCAATTCACTTTTTTTCCGTCGAAATCATCAAGCGAACCATGAAATAAATCAATCTGCTAAATAAATTGCAAATAATATATGTGAAATTGATAGTGTTTGAGGACACTAATAAACATAAAAACTTACATGCACCTGTGATAATTATCTCAAACAATACGAGATCGTCCTTTCCAATTTTTCCATCTCGTCAATTTCATTTCTGGTCTTTCTCAAAAATTCACCGCCACCAACGCCATCTGTCCAAACACCGACAAATTAACCTAGTCACGTTTCAAAAGCATGATGAAAGGTACCTATAATTTAAATGCCGGTCATGTATCGAACGCCAGGTTCTCGAGCATGCTCACGTAGCAGACTCAAATCTAAGAGCTCTCTGCTGATGTGGTGGGCAGTGAATCAAATACCGTGAGGTGGTATTCAAAGAAAGTCTCGTTCGTGGGCTTTAATTTTGTTCACTTTGCTTGTCCACGAGAGTGTCTGTTTTATTACTTTTGTGTTTGCTATTTTTTATGGTTGAACCGTCATAAAACGAATTTTCCAATGGAGATGATTAGGAAGCTACTTTAGACAAATTTGGCGAAGTAAACAATTTTAATCAACAAAATTTGGGTTTCGGTGATGGTAATGGATTTTAATGTTGAATCGATGGTTTTTTCTTCAGGGGTTGTAATAAAAAAGGCGAAATAAAAATAAAGTAAAATTAAATTAAATTTTAAGCAGTTTTAAATTAAGTTTTTATAAAGTCCCTTCTTTTATTGATATTGCTTATTTTATATTTTCGCTCTAAAATGAATTGAAATTGAATTTACGTTCATCCTGTAGGCAAAACAGTTAAGCTTCATAGACACTTAAGGCTTGACAGACACGTACAATTATATTTTTATCCTTGAAAAATTAAAATAGATGAACGTTTGTCTGACTGCGTGCATATCTGCATTTTCAACATAAGTTATGTTTTTTACTTGCGAATATATGGGGCAAGTATTGAATTCGTAATAAAAAATTGAGATTTTGATCAAATATGACATTACGATGATAGAAAAGTCGAAAAAAGTGGGTTCAGCGATTCCATCCATCTGTCTGTCTGTAAACGCACTTTCATATTTGATCAAAATTTCAACTTTTTTCCGAATTCAATACTTGCCATACATTCTATTTGTCGCAAGTAAAAGTGACAGTTGTGCCGGCGATAAAACTTTCAATTATTGAAATGAAGACAGCGTTGAGAAGAATTATTTTGCAACGTGAATCTAATGATTTAAGTTATGAACTCTCTAAGGTTAATGTATTTGCTATTTTTTTTTATCCGAGACGCAACCCTCATGTCCATTTTGCGACGTTTTATGTAACAATTGCCATTCAAATTGAATTTGACAGATAAAGTGAGTTGAAGCGTTTTATTCGCACTTTATTACTGTGCTGGCTCCTGAGTAGTGAAAAAAACTGCTATTAATAAATCTTTCTGCAACAATTTCTTCTTTGTCTCAATCTAGCCATCTACTCGTCGTAATTAGAACTAATTTTTGGGTAACAAAATAAAGCCCTATAGGTATCGGGGTCACAGTATGTTGTTGTTTTATGTGCAATAAATTAACCCTTATCTCGATAAATGTATAATAAAACACGCCTTATGTATTCAAATAATTTCAACAATTCTTTTGGAATTTATTTAAATTATTTTTATTTTTTATCCTTATAATTCTGTGTCTCGAAAAGGGTTCAATATCAAAAATAGAAATTCACATATTTATAATACGTAAATTTACATGTTCTTGAGTGCTGCATACCCCGGTTAATTTTTTGACATTTTTGAAAAAAGTTATTAATAAAAATCATTTTACAGAAAACTGCTGCAGCACCCTCTTATTTTCTATTTATTTTTTAATGTTAAGAAAAAAATTGATTTTTTCTCTCCATAAGCAAAAAAAAATAGATACCTACACCAAAAAAATCGATTTCATTTTTGAAATTTAAAACACTTCTCTAATTATTTCATAATAATTTGAAATAATTAATATTCACATCGTTTTCAATTTTCTATTTTCATTTCATTCACAATTCCAAAACAAACAAATTCGAATAAAAGCATACAAATTTGCCGCCGATCATCTAATTAAAATATTTTTGAATATTCATTTCATTTTGCTTTTTCGAGAGCAACAAACTCGAAATTCTTCTAATTGCAAACAAAAAATATTCTTTCATTTAATTTTAAAAATAAAACTTAAGGTCAACAATAAATTTGTTTTTCAATTTCCCCTCGACAATTTATCTGAAATAAACAAAATTTAATTTTTGTTGTTTTCACATCATAATTGTTTTGGCAGTTTCGCAGTGTCCATTGTTACTCGGTTGAATTCACAACTTGTCCATTCACCATTCCAAATTGCTTACTGAAAAAAAAGAAGAAAATTGCACGCCAATTCTATAGTAACGACCTTCGATTTAATCACATCCATCTGACATCCGAACGATTAAAATGCTATAAAAATTGTTTTAGAATGTTTTGTTCACTTTTGCTTATTCAATCTTTCTCTCTGTTGATCACATCAGAACAATTCTACCAGGGATGACCAAACATATTTGTGTTTCATTATTTTGTTTTAAGCAGGTACTATTTTGAACTTTTCAGTATTTCCCGTATGAACTAGAAACTAGATAACGAAATCTAAATTTTCAGAAAAAGTTTTTAATTCAAGAGGAAAAAATGGGAAATGAATTTGTTATGTGCTTTTTTCTGTCGTTGACATCACTGATTTTCGTATTACAATTGAATTATAGTTCCATTCCGCTCGCAGATTAACTCATAAATCTCCATCTGCCACACCAACAAGCATTCCTTTGATTTTTCATTCCGCTTATTACAAGCTTAATCTCCTCGCTCACATAACAAAGCTCTCCCATTAACCAATAAATTACATAAATTAAATTTGAACTTGTATTCTGTGGCATGTTTATTTTTACATCGTCTAGCCTAAAGCCTTTCGCTCTCAATAGTTCAAAAGCGATCAAAACAGAACTGATGCACGCAATCCGACTGCCCCAAAGACAATTAAATTCTAAATTAAGGCCAAAGCAACCCTCCCCCAGCAAGAAAGACCCACTTTTTCAACCTGATTATATTTTTGTGTGCTCTCTTTCACTATCTCTCTGCTCTCTCTCTCTCATAACATTAACAAGCTTAAAAATAAATTATTTCTAATTTAGCTGCGCACGTTCGTGAATTAGAGAAACAACAACAATTGTCAAACAACAACGGCAAGCGACCAAAGCTTGTCACAATTTTACGCCACAGGAAACCAGCTGAAAGTGCTAGTGGTGGTGGTAGCGCCACCTACTGCGAGCAATTGTCAAATGCAACAACAACAGCAGCAGCAACATGTTCTGGCAACATAAGCGGCAATAACACGAATCCGACAGCTATTAAACGCAGGAAACAAACACGCTTTCTACTAACACCGAATCGTCGAAGTTGGTCGGAGAGCGATCTTCTGCGCGAAATCGATAAAGATCTTGTGCTGGCAAAGGGCTTTCTCTATGCAAATGGTATGGGGTATCATGTTCATTGTGTGTGTGTTCTTGTAGATTTTTGTATGTTTTACCCTATTGTCTATTTGTGTGGCAAAATGCTTTTTTATCTGTGCTGCTTTGTTGCTTTAGAATAATTATTGAAATTAAGACCAAAAAGTATGCAACGTTCTTTTATCCATTAGCTTTAAGAACATGATATTGGCAAAAGCTTTTGAAAAGTAAGTATACGACAGAGGCAGGGGTTACACCTAGAGTGTGAATCATAAATAAGTTGTTATATTTTTTGTTTTATGATAAAAATAACTTCGAAGTTGTCGTCGGCTAGTCGCGGCCGTCAAAGTCGTGGGAGTTTTATGTCCAGATATTTTTTATGTGGTCATTAATTAATTTTAATTTTTTGTTTTACAACTGTTCCTTGATTTTTTAAATTTTGTTTATCGTCTCTTTGGTTTGTCCAATCAATGTCAACAATTTAAAGAGGAATCAAGATTATTTGGCATCGAAAAGTTTTTTTATAAAGATCTAATTTCGATGGGACGTGTTGATGGATTAGTTGTGGTTTGAAAGGTAGCTTTTATTTTTGGGACCAATTTGTCGTCAAAAATAATTTTTTGTTAGCATTTTATTCTTTAAATTCGATTGTAAGAACCAAATATTAGCAATTATGAAGCAAAAAGAAGCGTTGTAAAAAACGTAGAGAAGAAGGCCAAAATTGGAAGTTTTTTGCAAAACCAAATATATGTCAGGGAGGGGGGATGGGGGTTTTCAAGAGAGAACTGGTTAGTAAAAAAAGCTACGGCACATCCAACACTATCTTCAACATCGTATTCGTAAGTTTAATATTTTTGACATCATTTCGAATCTCTTCTCTTATTGCTCACTATGGCGTATACTTGTTATTTTTAACGTTCTTGCTTATTAGTACGTCGATTTTTCGATAAACAGATTTCTACGAGTCAAAATATTGATTTTACTCAAGTGATCTAAAATTCATCAAGAAAATACTCAAATTTTCGAATCAAAAAACCATTTTTGCTTATGCTTTTTTCAAAAGCTTAATTTTCACTCAAAATCTGCTCACCCACAAAAATGAAAAGAAGTAAAAACAACTCAAATGAAAATTTAACGAAAACTTTTTGGGAAAAAATAGTCTTGAAAATATCCAAATCTCTCTCAATCCAAAACGAAAAAAATTCATGTTTTGGGGCCAGTCTCTGTTTTCGAATCTAGTGGTCTCGAGTGCGTTCATCTAGCTCGTCGTTTCGGTTTCGGAGAATATTCAGAACGAACATTTCTACATACCTTTAAGTTTTTTTTTTTGCCGCGTTTTAGTCGAACAAAAATATGGGACAGGGTTAGTTACAAATTGATCGCCGTGTGCCAAAAGACTTTTTTTTCGCTTTTATTAGATTTTGATTTTGATTTTTGAAAAAATTAAAATACATCAAAAGTACCTACCTTCCTACTCGATTTTGGGAAGTGAAAAAAATAATTCTGTCATTTTGCTGACCCTGAAGTGAAGCAATGAATTAAAATTTTCAAAAAAGTTCAAACTCAATCGTTTAACCTTATCTCTGGTTCAATATTTTGTGTTTATTTCATTGCAATATAGTGCAATTACATTGTGTTTCCTTAAATAAATATTTCGAAAAAAAATAGTTATTATTAATTTTTTCAGAATCCACTGAAATGTTTGCACCGAAATTTAAGGCCACAGCACCTTCGGGTTCAGGTACAAAGCCACATCAATTTCAACCACAATATTTGTTCAGTACATATTTTCGTTCAATTCATACATTTTTCATTTAATTTTACATCATTATTTACTGTGACAGGTTAATGGACTGTTTCCATTAGAAAGAAAGAGAACAAGAGAAAGAGACGGAAACGAAGAGCACTGGAAACAATATTTTTTGTGTATTTAATAACAGCCGGCTTATTTTTAGTCGTTTTTGAGGATTTGTCTTCTTTTTCTGGCTGAAAACAAAAAAAGTCAGAAATTCGCAAGACAACTCAGCAGTGAATTGATGTTTCATTTTCGATCATTTTTTTTTGGTTTCTTCTCAATTTTTCGACGATTTCAATTTTCACTTCGATCGTGAGTATAGATCATAACGGAATAAAAGTGTTTTGTTTACAAGAAAATGATGGATTTTTATTAGCAAAATGAGTAGATGGGGTGATTGAGGAGGAATTTTGTTTCTATTTTCTTTGTTTTGTGTTTATTTTGGAATTGAGTAATCGCGAGCAATAAAAATAGAATGTCAATGTTTTTTTGAAATGTTTTGTTGGTTTCGAACAAACTCCATGTTTGGGAATTTTATGTGATATTTTAGAACGCTTCTTTTTCGGACTCCTCTAGAATTGTTGGACGCGTTTACATATGTCTGACGCCTACAAAAAAGCCGCTCTGTACTGCCTTCTTCCTTAAAATTCTAATCCTCATTTACATGCTTCAGTGTCGATAGTGCCTCAATATGTCGTCAGGATTCTCTTTGGATGTGGATCTCTTTAATGGCAACTCTTGGTAAGAATTATAAAATTGGTTGCATTGTTAATTCGGGAATAAGAAACCGTCTTGTGTTTTATATATAATTCACAAAATTAACACTATCCAGTGTCTCTTGGCATTGCCCATGAGTGACACTTGCATCAAGCAAACCTGCCATCTTGGAATCTTCGTATGTATGTGACCAATGACAAAAACGATTTGACAAGGTGTCAATTTTATAAGAAATTTATTTACCCTTACTCTCCGGTTGTTATCTAAACAAGAAATATTTGTATAACCGTGATTTCCCTCTTCACCAATTCCATCGATGATTACCTAACATCCTTTCAACACCGTCAAAATGATTTTTTTATCATCCTTCCTTACTAACTTATTTGAGGTGGCGCTACAGTCCAGATCGGACCATCGTCTCATCCATAAAGCGTCTCGAGTCAGCACGGTCCCCAGCTAGCTGCCTCCACTCTCACACGCCTAGTAGGTTGAGAACCTCATCCACCTGTCAAGGTCTTCCTCTGCGACGTTCTTTTGGGGTGGATTCAAAGACTCTACTGGCCGGAAAATTACTTATCATTTGCTTTACATGACCCAACCATCTAAGTCAATGAACCTTAACTGTTCAGTGTCGCTGAACAGATCGTACAGTCTTGGTTGAATCTTCATCCCCATTCTCCATTAGAAGACAGAAGCCCAAAGTACTTTCATTCGATGTTGTCAAGGTACATGTCTCTGCATAATACATATGAAGACCGTGGTAATTAGGATTTTTTATGACACTTCCCAAGAGAGGACTTTCCTACTCGATTGTCTTCTAAGCAGCGACTGGTATCAATGATTCCTTGCTTAATTTTAGTGCTGGTCTGGTCCGTTGTCTGATTTTATGACGGATCCCAGGTAGACAAAGTCCTTAACTACCTCGGAGTATAATCTGTCTATACTCACGTTAGTTCCAAAAAGTTGATGTTGGGCATGTTCTTGATGTCAGAGAATTGTTGATGAGATCACGTACGGATTGGCTCTTCAAGAGCTGTCGTGCCATTATTTTTTTTATTTTTTAATAAATATGATAGAAAAATTAGCAAAACTTGTTAGAACAAAAGTGAATGATGATAGCCAGCGACCTCGCACATGGCTTTAGTTTTCAATATTGATCAACACCTTTTTCTTCCCCACACAAAAAAAAAATCATCAATGAAAAATCTCCAAATTCAACAAAAATCTCCAAAACAATCATGAACTTTCTTGCTGATTGAAAATTCCTACACCCCAACCAGTTTCTGACAACAGGAAATCCGTCGCTCACCTAATCTTCTGACACCTGAAAAACCCTCACAAAGTACAAAAAATTTATGAATGGATCATGCTCCTTACTTACATCATAAGACACCTATCCCAACAAATATTACGTCAATTGAATTGAAAGCAAAAAAAGTTGGGTTCTTTCAAAATGATCTTCGACCGATGAGTAAAATGTAAACAAAACGATTATTCAATCATTGATTCCATATTGCCAGTGAATTTGGATGCTCGAAATAGTTCCAAAATGATGGATAGTATGGAAATAGCACTTGATAAATTTTACACTCTACATCATCCGAATGATCCATCTGAAGTCTTGGTAGAGATTTTTTTCTTTAAATATTTTTGACACGGTCAAATAACTTACACTGTAGACCATCTGGACAATTTCATTGCATGCAATTGAATTTTAAAATTGTACCCGAAAGCAACCCATTCAATTGCTCAATAGAAAATCATTTCGATCACTCATTTTGAAAGAATGCAACTTATTGCTTGGTGTTTAAGATTTAAAACGTATTTGAAGGCCAAAATTAAGTCATCATCAACAACGCCGCCGACGCGACGCGCAAAGGTGAAAGGTGCAACTGATAGATAGTTCTTCCCGTGCGCTCTTTTTTTATTTTTTGAAAAGAGATTTAAAATTTGTCTCAAATCGAAAATCGAGGTCAATGAAGATATTTATCATCAAAAGGTGGCGCTGACAAAACAACACGGCAATGAAGATGCAAGTAGAACAGTGGGTCGAATAAGAATATGTCTGGTAAAGAAATAGAGTTCTAAATTTGGCATCTCATTGATTGATGAGCTCACGACTAAATAATTCAATTGGCAGGTGGCCCAACGTCAGCCAGCTTTAGAGGTGTCGATGTCTTTGTAGCTGGTTTAGCGACACCTTAAGGATGTTGATTTGTCACGCTTTGTGTTATTATATTTGCACCGTATATAAATTTCTCACCGATTTGGGGTGAAAATTGCATTTAAATTTTAATTAGATTATTATGTGAAGAGTGATGGCAACTGAAATTGACAGGCAGTTAGGATTGAAATGGGGATTTATGAAAACTCATTTAATTTATTATTAGTTTGTCTCCAGGGGTGCTAGTAAGAAAGCCACTTAAAATTTTATGAGTAAAAACATATGCAATTAAATGCGTTGTTTGAAACCAAAAAAGCCTCGAAAATATTTCTTTAAAAATATCCGCATTAAAATTCTACAAAATTTTCGATTTTCATTTAAAAGTTTGATTTATTAAAATAAAATTAATTTTTTTAAGAGAAAACCCTTGATTTATGAGGATCTCTTGAGTTTTCAGACAATTAACATGATTGATGTCTTCAACCCGAACGAATACAATTCGAAACACATAATCAAGCAAAATTATAGCATGTCAAATCAGAAACACATTAAACCTCCCCCTTTTCTTTAATAAAATAGAAAAATATAAAACTATTATGACTGTGAAACTATCAGCATATCAGAAAAAACTGGACCATAGTATCCCCTGACGTCAAATTTGTTCCACCTACTGTGAACTTCCAAAATTATGCTTCCTATTCAAAAACAAGACACAAAAACTTAAGAAAATAAAAAAAACAAAAACAAGAGATAAATAACAAAAATCTTTCAAGTTTCTTTTCTTCTTCGGAACCCCATTGAAATGACAGTGAAATCGAGCAAAAGAAAAAAATGTTTTTGGCATCAATTCAATTTGTTCAAAGATAATACTTGAGCTCTTCGTCCCGTTTGCCTAAAAGTAAATGGCGGGACTGTCTTCTTCTCAATGCAAATGTATTTCATAGATCAACGTGACTCATGCGGTTCGCTTTTCAACAACACACCTGTAGAAAGAAAGTTTGTAGGAGAATAATTAGATTTTGCACTTAAATTAAGCTATCTACAAAAAATCGGTCTGCCACTTTAAAAGTAGAATATAAGAAAGTTCTATTTTCAAATTGAATTAATGTCGCAATAGAGTGCTTAAAGCCACATAGAATTTTTGTTTGATGGGGTCAATATCTGTCAGTTAACGATGAAAAAAAAAACAGATTGTTGTTTTGTTTGCTCCAAAAATTATAAAACTTAATTGAGCTTGCGTGCTCGATTCCTAGTAGTAAAATTTTAACCATATTTTCATCCAGGGTCTAGTCTTCTTTCAAACACCCTTTTTAAATTGTACTTCGTTGTAGCCTCGTTAGGCTTCTCAGAGCGGATTTGTTCTTACCCAGCTGTCTCCAATTGCACACAACTTATACGAAACCCTATTTCATCTTTTGACTGGACGTCCTATAAATTTGGAATCGAAGAGCTAAAGAGTGTTGCTGTCACATTAGCTCTGTTTAATCCTCATTAATTCTCACCATATAAGCCACTCAATGATCACCCGAAGAACGTTTCTTGCACATCCCCATTTGTTCTTTGAAATGTTTTAGGTTACCTTGTTCTTCGTTATTCTTCTTTGTCCTGTGTGATGTCTGTCCAATGTGTTCTCGACTTAGCAAATCACCTAACCAATGAATCAAAGTATAAACTGACTCTATTTGAAATAAGAATACTGTTCCCAGTGACGATCCTGAATAAACTTCGGCTTAAGCCCTGTCTTTTTTACACTTAGATGGAGTGGATCAAAGAAAAAACTGAGTTTAGTCAGTGTCCATCTCCTGTTCATGGTCAAACCCGTGAAATGAACGATTGAGCTGTTGCTCCTGGTTGTGTATTTGCCCTCCTTCAAAAATATTGTTGTACGATCAGGGGAATTTGGACCGTCAACCCGGGAAATCCTTGAGCTCTTTTCAAACTAAAAGAAGGAACTTTCCTGGTTGACGGTCAAATTCCCTTGATCGTACATTTTGGCGCCCCACGTTGGGCGCCAAAATGTACGATCAAGGGAATTTGACCGTCAACCCGGGAAATCCTTGAGCTCTTTTCAAACTAAAAGAAGGAACTTTCCTGACGGTCAAATTCCCTTGATCGTACATTTTGGCGCCCAACGTGGGGCGCCAAAATGTACGATCAAGGGAATTTGACCGTCAACACCGGGAAATCCTTGAGCTCTTTTCAAACTAAAAGAAGGAACTTTCCTGGTTGATTTTTAATTACACGTTTTTTCCAATAAAAAACGTTCACGAAAAAATAACGAGCGAAATTTGTAGAAAACGAAAAAAAAGCGGAAACCTTCGAAAAATACGAAATCAAAAATGCGAGTCGACTCATTTGGCAAATGAACAATAAGAGAAGTCTTTTATTTCACTTTTTGACTGATATTTATACAGAAATTTGTATAAGAGAATATTTTCTCTCAGGCGAATTCAATAAAATTATATATGGCGGACTCGCCAAATGATGGCGCAAAATTCAAATACTTTTATTTAATTTCGAAAATGATTCTATAAGATAAAACTCCAACAATTGTGGTATGCGAAGGCGTTATCTTTATGCACAGTGTGAACTCTACCAAAGCGGAGCAGAAACTGTCTTTCGATAGAAACAACATCTCCTCTTATACATTTTTCGGTCGTTGGAGATGCAGAGTATGAATTATATAAAACAAAGAAACTATTTTCGTGTTATTTCACTCTCTTGTTACATATTGTATTCCCTTTTTTTGTTTTCAGAAGTTTCCAGGGGTGGACCGTCGGCGTCGTAGGCTACTTTTCCAGGGGCGGTTGCCTCTTTTATATGTTTTTCAGGTTTAATAGTGGGATCCGCTCCTTATTTTTGTCGAATAAAATAAATGAGCTTGTAACGCTTTGTTAGAACTGATGTCGCTTGTTGAATTAACCTCAAAGTAGTTAAGAAAATTTGAAGATCCACTGTTTGAAGTTCGTTCGGATCATGATGGCGTAGCGTGTGCTTTTCATCCGCAAATAAACGGCTGAGTTTACATTCGAGGCTTGTTCTTTTTTAACAATTCAATTTTACCCTTTGGCTTTCTCCGGCGATAAGAGCAGTCCAAATTGGAGTAACCTACGTCTCAAGCTAGAGAGAAGAATAAGAAAAATAAAAACCTTTCTTTACAGGCATTAGATCGAAAAATGTTTGCATAAACCCTACAAAGTGTTGGACAATGACAATATCGTTCGTTCTTCTAAAAGCCTCAACATTCTGTTGAAAACACGTTTCTAGACACACTCAAGTTTACTGTAGTAATCAAACCAAGCCCAAAGACTATGATATGCAGACGAAGACATTTCTTAAATTTAATCCTTCATCAAAGGCGATGATTTTTCAGGCCACCCAGAGACTAGGAATAAATGAAATAGAAATTCGCAATAGATTAATTTAATTTTAATACAAAAACGACTGCTAAAACGATTCGAAATTCTGTTTGAGTACAATGACAGTTTGACTCAAAATTCCTTTTTTTCATTGCACTTCCAATCGTGGAATTCGATTTTCTAGTCTACTGAACAAAAATGTAATCAAAAATTTGTTTATTTGGTGCTACACATCGACAATAAATAAACAGAATTCTTTTGAAGTTATTAAAGAGGAGAACAAAAGGGATGTTAAAAAAAAGTATTAAATTATTTTTTTCCACACACGTGTTTTTTCTCTGTTACCAATAATTGATTTGTGTATAATTTTTTTTAATTTTAAGAAAAACCCTTCAATGTTCGATAACTGTATTCATGCAAATGCTTCTGTTCGTCTTAAATATTTAAGTCGTTTCTCTTCAGTGCCTCGTTTTTCTTGTTTTTCGTTTTTCTCTTTCGTCAAATTAAAATGAAAAAAAGGGAAACCCCGCTTTTCAGTTTGTGCACCACCTCATTATTTTTCCTCATCAACTTTCTGTCCAAAAAATTTGATAAATTACTTCTCTCATCACCCATTTTCTCATTCATTCTCTTTTCTCTTTCATATTCAAACAAAAAAAAAAAAAAAAAAAACAAATACAAATCCATAAAAAATAACCAAAACAGGAGTCTGGACACCGAAAAACCAAACACCAACGTCCTCCCGAACCAATTTAAACGACTGCCATTCGTTCAACTGCATCAGCAACAAAAACAACAACAGAAATAATCAAAACAGTAGCAGTTCGACTAACTCATCGCCAGTCAAAGAACGACGAAGTGACAAAGAAAATCGATCATCTTCGGCTTCTGGACGTAACCAACAAAAAGCCATCCCAACACCACCGCCTCCACCGCCACCACCGCTGTGGACACCACAGCCCGAGCGAAAACAATTTCGTCCGGTGCATTTTGAGTCGCCAACACCCCAAAGGAAATACACCAAACAGCAATCAACATCGTCGAGCGAAGTTCCATCACCTCCGTGGTCCTATACAAATTCACAACCCTTTTCAGGATATCAATCATCGCAGAGTTGTACAAATCTCAGTCAAAAAGATACGGCAATTTCTTGGCCACCAGTAGTGCAACAACAAACCACTGCATCTATCACTGGTAATTCTAAGGGACCGATAGTGAGTGAAGTCGAGGACTACGACGAAGGATTTCCACCGACCACAAGTATTGCGGACAAAATCAGAAGTAATTTCCGGTGAATTTAAGTCCCGACGGAGGTGCGCCTTTCTCGAAACTCGCATCACCGGAAGGGCTTTTTCACTGTCCCATGCTCATTAATCTCATTGTTTTTTTTATCTTTCATATATTTTTTATTTGTTCCATTTTTTCATCATCCTTGGTAAAATTGATTGCATTGGTGCTACAATAAATAAAAAAAATATATATGTAGGTTTTGAAAGGTCGAATTCAAACAACGAACTTCATCGGCCATTAGTGCGGCATAATCCAAATGAAAAACCTGCAATTTTAAAGCCAAATGAAGTCAGTAAGTACACTTGATGAGTTGTTGAAAACAGTTTGTTAATTTATTTTTATATTTTGAATAAAACAAACACCTGAGTTTTTGTGGATATATTTTATGTATTGTCCTATTCACGTAGCTTACCACCCGCACCTGAGTGATTTATTTTCAAACAAACACAATCCCTTTTAATTATTTTGCAATTTAAGGAAAATTTCTTCCATTAAATCAGACACAATTATTCTGAACATACAAAAATATTTGCATATTTTCAGGGGTATTTTATGCAAAATTTGAATAAATATGGTTTTGTGGAAATAATTTAATTATTTTATTATCTGAGGTAAAAGGAGGAAAGTTCAATCTTATTTCTATTTCTTTCCCCCAAGCGTCTAGTTAAATAGTTGCCTTAGAATAAAGTATTGCATACTATAAGACTTACATAAATGAATAAATAACCAAATTTCCGATTTTATTTATATTTGTAATATTTATTGTTTGCTTGTAACTTTTTCTTACTGAAATATTGAAAACAATGTGAAGATATACGTGCAAGGATGTAATATAAGGAAGAATTGTTAGAGGTATTGCATAATTTCAGGGGAACAGAAACTTTAGTTTTTAACTTTGATACAAACCTCCTGAAGAAAGCTTGTATTCTTAACTACTAAAAAGTCCTAGATATTTTAGAAAAATATTGCTTTTTTTCTTAACCTTTTCCCCAATTTTTATTGAAATTGGGGCTGGAGATACGCCCTTTTAGGGTGGTTTTTATAAGAAAATCAATTCAAGCCCTTTTTATATAATATTTCATCAAATTATATTTGTATTTGAATTACTTACCGGATAATCGTATAAGAATGAATTTTATTTAAGCTTCAAGCCCGTTGCATACTTTTTGGCTTATTATTTCAATGGTTAAGTATAACTTTAAGATACGAATAATTTAACATTGCTTAAAAACAGTTTGCTAATCTTATTTGAAAGAATAAAAATTGTTTTTCAAGAAAAGAAAAAATTTTTCTATAATAATAGTGCCTACTTTAAGGAAACTAATAAAATGGAACTTTAGAAAATAAAAATTGGTTTAACGGTGTATGACAACTTACATATTCTCGCAAAATGTTCCCAATGAAGAAAAAAAACGTTTAAAAAACATTGCATATTTTTAGGCGCTCATATTTCCAGTTGGTTCAAAAGGTTCATATAAATTAAGACATTGCATGCATCGCATGTTCTATAGTAGACAAGGATTTATGAAAAACTATTTGACTCATTTTTTATCCAAAAATCATCACAATCACATTGCATTTCAGTTTTTTCTGTTAAAAACGAGTATATGAGTGAACCGGAAACAGAATACGACAAACCAAAGAAAATGGCTCAATTAAGTCGACGGCAGTACGATGGCATTGGACCAACAACACAACATGGAATGCCACTTGTTTTAAGATCGGTAATAACACACTAAAAGTAAACAAACAATAAAAAAATACACAAAAAAAAATAAAAACTCCAAAATTGGATTGATTCAAATGAATTATGAATCTATTTCTATTTTCTCTTCTCATTTCAACGTCTCGTCGTCGTTTGTCGTCATCTTGTTTGCTAAAAATAAAATATATAAACACAGGAAGTCAAGGAGCCAAATCAACATGAATGGTATAAAAGGATATTCCAAACGATACACAAACAAAAGAATCCTGGTACGAAAATATAATAATCGATGGCATATTAAATTCGAAAAATAGAATCATTTTTATTTCTCATAAAAAATCTACAAAACGTTAAAAAAGAACTTAAACAAAAAGAAAACAAACTTTTGAGAGAAACAAGAAAACCAAACGAAAGTTGAAAAGGTCTTAAAAATGCACTCAATTCGAAATTTTTTGTTGCTGTGAAGATGGAATTTGTTTCCAAAAATCATATAAACTATAAATACATTTTTGATTTTATATCATTTCGTCTGTAGAACGTTCGATATCTCCGCTGCTGAGATTCCTTTTTATATCCTTGTTATACATCGCATATCGGTTCGTTAAGCAAATTGCCGAGAAAGATAGCTTTTTAAATGAAAACTATAATGGATCCTTATTGTTAGAGTTATTTGCTTTATTGTTTGATTTTACAAAAGAATCGACAATCTACTGGGAGAATTTTGTTTTCAATATTTGCTTAAGAGTATTTGGATTTCATATTCTGTATGAGATATAGATGTTTTGGATTTTGTTCAGCATTCAATGTAATTTTCTTTCATTTGATTAAGAATTTAAGGAAAGGAAGTCAATTGGAACAGTTCGTTATGATAGTTAAGTTCTGTCCAGTATGGTCAAATCAAAGAACAATATGAACAAATGTTTAAATTATTTCCAAGCATTTGGTTGCATAACTCTATATTTGGTCCTTCATAAATTTCGACCAAGTAAAAAATAATGGATATTCCTTGGAGAAATATTAAAAACTAAATTCCAGAGCTGGGATTCTGGTTCTTCTCGGATGAAGGCATTTTAATGTTTACTATTCAACTTTCGTTATATGAAAACAGAAAAAAAAAGACAAATAAATTCGCAACAACTGACCAAGCAGTAATTTGCAAAATATTTTCTTCGCGAAACAGCAGTGTCCTGGACTGTAATCGTCCTGGACCGATTAAAAGAATGCAATAGGGAACAAAACAAAAAAAAACATCATCATCCTTTTCCAAGGATTTTTTTATTTATATTGCTTTTCTATTTTGTTTTTGTTTGTTTTCTTTTGATTACGACTTTGCCGCGAATTAATTTTATTTGTGCGCTTCTGTGCGAAGTTTTTATTTTCTTACATTGCTTGTTTAGTTTTCTTTTCTTTTCTTTGCATTTAATGAAATTTTTTTTTTATCTTTCATCGTCATTGTAATAATTTGCGTTCTTAAGTGAACAAAAAAAAAAGAAAATATTTAATTGCAAAGTGGCAGCTTGTTAAAGAAAAACCACACCGCAACGTGCCTGGATTGATGCAATTTATTGCAAGACAAGAAGATTATAATCAAACAAACAAAAACATAACGAAGATGGAATAATTATTATTTTTGTTTTTATATTTTGTTTATTCATCAAAATTGCTTTTGCATTGAAGATACAAAAATTAAATTATAACAAAATGTTTGTTCTTATTTTTTTTTTGCTTCGAATTTTAATTCCAACGCGCGCCTACCCCCTTTCTGAAGATGATTACGTGACAATTCGCTACAAATGCCCCAGAGGTGAATTTTTGTTTAAATTTATACATCCTCAAAATTGAATGTTCCACCCGTATTTCTCTGGAGGAGGAGTAGATTTTGGTTCCTTCATTTAACTATCAAACGTAGTTAGACGCTTTCCTCCAAGAAAATGTTACACTGCCGCTGACTTGATACACGCATGGGTTTTCAGCCATTTTTTTTTGAAGATTTTCATTTAATTTTTGTATTTTAAGTTTTCATAAGGGCATGGAGTGGCTGCTTTGCTAGAAAACGCCTTTGCTTTGTTTCATTATCGCTTTTCAACTTTATATTAAGGCTGGATTTCATCATGTCATATAGGGGAAGAGGCTGGTTTCGCATGATATCATTTCTAGATAATCGCATGGAAGCTTCTTTTTTTTGCATATAAAAATTAAGTGGACATTTATTCATTTTTCATCCATAAGTTGTTCGCATTTTTTAAAATTATAAATTAAGTTTAAATTAAGTCTTTTTATTTTCTTTTTTTTAAGATGGAATAAACCATTCATGTATATAGAATATTAGTAGAACTTTTTTGTTGTACGAAAAAAAAGTAAATCCTTAAACTCAAAACTCAATAAAATTCATTGAAACCAGAACTTATATTTGTCAAGTTTTTTATTTAGCTCCCTTGTTAGTTAATTGTTTTTTTTTTTTTTTAACAAAACTCATTTTTTTTTTCTTTTGAACAAAACTCCAAGAAGTCATATGATAACGATAACAAGATACAGGATAACAGGTGGCGTTATTTTTAATTTTTGCGTGAAATTAAAGTAAATAATTGTCTTGAAATCATCAAGACAAGGTATGCTTATTGTTGTTAATTTTTTTTTTTTTAACTGAAATGAAAAAGTTCCTTGGTTTAAAATTATTTTCTAAAGTTTCTTACATTAAGGGCGGGTTGATTTTAAAATTAAACAAAACAAGTTGCATATGAGATATCAACAAGGTTTTATCGTTATTTGAGAGCCCTGCGCTATGTGAAAGTAACACGTCATGAGGCGATTCGAAAAGTCCAGTCTTTGATGACTTTGAAACATAAATCAGGCTGAATTGGACGATGGCATCGATTATGTTGTGGTGGTTTGCCTGTTATTCGATAAACTTGCGACTTAAGAAAATCCTACAAGAAAAAGTCTATCTTACTGGCCAATTCACGTAGTTGCCTGCCTCGGTGCGAATATCGATTGTGTTTTGAGCTGTATAGCACGTAGCACAATCCTTTTGAAATCATATGTCTTCGGTGTTCCTATTATCCAATTCGGGCCAAAAGAAGTTGGTGATCATCAACCTATAGCCGTTCATGACGCCCCGAGGCCCAAAATCCACACTAAACAATAACTTTTTTTGGATGCATTGGCACCTCGAGAATCTCCAGTGGATTGGTGTCGTCCCAAATTCAGCAATTTTTCTTTTTCACATACGTATTAAAGGGATCAACTTCCAACTGCTTTAAAACCCAAAAAGCGAATACATGACATTGCATATGGTTGTTTGGTTTCAACGTGTGGGTCTGGATCAGTTGAATTTTGTGGGTGCAAGCCTAAATCATAATTCGCACAATTCGCCATGTTGTGGCCTGCGACAGGCCAAGTTCTTGTGAGC
This sequence comes from Sphaerophoria rueppellii, assembly GCA_920937365.1. Taxonomy (NCBI): domain Eukaryota; kingdom Metazoa; phylum Arthropoda; class Insecta; order Diptera; family Syrphidae; genus Sphaerophoria; species Sphaerophoria rueppellii. The sequence continues at coordinate 12,114,947 of CAKKXW010000002.1, read as the reverse complement.
GACGCGGAATTAACTGCCTTGGATTTAGCTGCACACTTTCACAGACAGCGGCAAATTTTTCGGCAGATCTTGCGCTTCCATGACATACGGGTGTTGGCTGATTGTTCGCTTGCAGGTGGACTCGAATTTGAATTAAGTGACTGAATCAAAGACGATTACTTGACAGAAAGTAAAATAACTCTAATATGGCTGTCACGAGCTGTCAAAATCAGCCCATCTCTTTTGGAAAACCCATTATAATTCATTGCTGGTACACTGATTTTGATTTCATGTTAAAAAAAGAAAGTATACGCCCGAGTGCTTTAAATGTAAAACTGAGCTTCTGACGCCATTTCTTTTTGTTTTATTTTTTCTTTCAAAAAAATTAAAATATCTGGTACTAAAAATATATGTCATGCCATTCAATATAAACTGTTAATTGACAAATGTATTTCTGGTTTCCTTTTTTTCTATTGAATTATTTGAGGAAAACCCATTCGTTCCATGACCGACCAAATTCTTGGAATTAAAGCGAACTTTTTTACTTCATAAAGAGAAAAAGTAGCGATTATATTCATGGTTTATATAAATGTTGCTCTGCCACCAAAAACACAACTATTTGGTCGGTCGTGGTAATTTCAGAAATTTCTAACCATAATTTCATTCATTTCGTATATTTTTCACTACCTAAATGCTGCAACATACAAAGTTTTTAGAGAATGCAGCTGTCAAGGTAAATAGATTTCTTTGTTTATTAAAGTAATGACAAAAATTATTGTCGGTATCAAGTCCTATAGCAAAGAAAGAAAAAATAGGAAGAGAAGTTGATAGTCCTAATGATTTCAAAAAAAAATAAGATTTGTTTCAAGAAGTAAAAACATTTCGTTAGAAGAAGTGTAATCCAGTTGATCAATTTCAAAAAAGAGCGATAAGAAACTAAATTCTTATTTAGTTTATTTCAAAATTTACAAAAATAAGCAGTTTTCTTGCGCTTTCGTATTGCAACTAAAAAGTTAGACTAAGCTCATTGGAATTAAGAAAACATCATCCATCCAATTCCTCACAATACATGCCACATAAATTCTGACAACAATAACTCAGCTGGCCATGAATCATGCTAAAACATTATTTTAAAATTCTAACCCCATTCCATTAAAAACCACCGCTCCGCAGAATAACCTTAAACTACATAAATGATATTCGGTATTTGGTCTAATTTTTATGCTCGTAAACTATGACATGTGGTTTGTGCATTTCGTGGTGATGGTTTAAGCAAACATCTAACTTATTCACATTAATTTAAGGACAAAATGAACTTTAACATTCTACTAACATTGTACACTCATAAATCCTCATCGAAAATTGTTCTGTCCAAATACGCAAATAAACAATAGCTCTTTGATGCATGCATAACATTTCAATTGAATTCCTTATGGCCATTGCATATTGTAGATATGTCAACATCATGAACTTTTTGCATTGCAAGAAATAAAAACAAAAGAAACACAATTTATTGTTCACAAAATTTTTACAGGGCGATATCCTTACAAGGCAAACGGGTATATGTCAGAGCCAGAACCGAACTACGATTCGGATTATTCAACAGTAAAATATCGAACTTTGGAACGAAGGAGACTTCAGTCAACGGGTACAGGTACGGAATCAAGAATATCGGCAGCTCCAACAACGACAACAGGAAACGAGAGCCAGAACGAAACGTGAGTTAAAGAAAGAAAAACACAGAAATGTGTCCACAAATACGATGAGTATTTTCTTTGAAACAAGAACAAAAGGGTCTAGCAAAACTGTTGTGCTTTTTTTACTTGTGGGGGTGCGTATTTTAAAAAATATAAACCTTTTGTATGAGTTTTGCAATATTAAACATAAAACTCGGTATAACCAATTGGGACTAATTTAGGACAGTTTTGTGGAGAACATCGGTGCCTGGTTTCGATGACCCACTCTACAAGAATCTCCTCTTGAGAAAGTCTATCTACTAGTTACTGCCTTGGTTCACAGCATCCAAACTATAGCTTCTCGCGTGCTTTGTTAATCATTTCTGCGGTAGAAAGTCCTTAGATGTCGTCTTAAACAACTGCAACATATTTTTTCATAATTGCAATACTTGCCCTTATGGTATGCAGAGAGAACATAAAAACCCTCAAACCCTTACATTTTTCCCTCAACTCAATTCTCCTTAACATTTCTGTAGAATTCCTGGTGGGTGTATAAAGGAAATATTATTTCTGCCCCAAAGCAATTTGTATAAACGCAAATAACTGCGACTCTGTCGTGCATTTTAGATTTCTCTTCATAAGTTCAATATATTTTCACTTATCGAAATATAAATCATCATATTTTTTCCATTTTCACAAAAATGGAAAAGAAATGTGTAGGTATTATTTTCTTTATTTACTTTAACGTAGAATTTCAACGTCTATACGTCACGTTTGCTTAATGCGATGATGGGGTTTTAAGTTGGTTGGTGTATCCACTTAAGTGTTTTCGTGCATTTGGCATTTATAACTTCCTCATACTCAACTTCCGGAACTTTGGCTCTGTTTTTCTACGCCTCTCTCCATATCCTTTATGAAGTGCAAAAAAAAAAACTGGAAAAATATAGCTTTTAGTTGTTAGAAAATCCATTGGGGGAGAACATTGGTATTGAAATGATTTACATTTTATTATTTTCCTTTTTTTCCTTTTTTGCTGGCAACGAGTGTTGTTTGGGTTTCGACTTGCACACGAATTCCTTGAAGTATCCACCTTTGCCATAGAATTTCCATTGAACTTTTTTTCCTGTAAATACTTATATCATGAAATTGGAAAGAAAAATTATTTTCACAGAGAAAAAAAAACAACAAACAAATAAAACGAACATTTCTCTTGAACATTTTGTGTACCTAAAGGTAAAGGCATTGAAAAGGATATCCATTTTTGAAATACTTTTACGAGGCAACATCCTTAAATGATGTGTATATAAATGAGCCGATGTAATCCGCTTGGAAATGCACACAAGAAGTAAGGAAACGATCACCCTCTTCTAGGTTCCATATGTAGACTACGATTTTGTATTATTTTCATAATGGTTCAAGAGGAAGAAAGGGCATAAGAACCTGTTTGCCATAACACCTTACATGAGTGAGTTCCGAAATTCAACGATGATGCTTTAAAGAGTCACTTAAGGTAAAACATATTTCTTTGAAACCAATTCTACAGCGGATGATATGAAACAGGTAGAAAGAGGTACAAAAGTTGAAAATCTAAAGGTTCCATAGGGTAGTGTTCCTAGGCCAGTACTTTTAACTCATGTATTTCCTGTCAAAATTTACAAAATGTTCAAAATGAAAAACACACCAGTCTTGAGTTAGATAAATTCTTCCACAACAGTAAACTGCTAGCCCCACTATTCTTTTTTTGACGATTTCAAATATGTGTGTAAAATGATCCTGTTTTTCTACATTGCTCTTTTTTTGTTTTTTTGCAGATTTTATGGTACTATGCCAAATCCTGTTAAATCAGGCCAAGGATCCTATAAAGTTCAACCTGGAAGAATTGAGAATTACATTACCGGTCATTCATCCGTATCCGAAAAGGAAAAGAAAGAGGTACGTATATCTAAAACATTCGTTTTTAAGTCATCTGTCAGTAGGAACTGTGTGTGGAGAGCGATGTTGCTTTCCAACAATACAAAGCCATGCAAGAAACTATCCAAAAAGATTAAGGTACACAAGGATAATATTTGCACATTCAAAAAAAAAAGGGATCACAAGCATCATGTTCATTTATTTAAGTCCTTGGACTCCTTGAATGTCCTCAATTCCCGCACCTCCTCTTTGTTGCCCTATCCCTACAATTTTTTTGCTGTGATTTTATATTTATGAAACATGAAGAATTGTTTATTTACATATTCTGTGCAGAAAAAGCACATCGTCCTTACTTTTTTGCGTTTTGTGTCTTGTATGTGTTTCTTGCTTGCAGGACCCTTCAAAACAACATCATTTGAAATCTATCAATAAATTTCTTCATCCGTCTGTGTGGATTTTTTCTCCATTGCGTGTGTTGTCCTTTTCATGTTCTGTTTTTGTGATGTTATATAAATATAAGTGATGGTTCATTCGTTTTGTTGTTTCTGAAATGCAAATTTGTATGAAATATGAAAATGAAAGGAATCAGGATATCGGTATTTTCGCAGTACAGGAGTACAAGGATTTGAACTCAAGCTCATGATCATATTGAAAAAAATGTCTTACCATTTCTGATATCCTTCTGCCTTATGCTCGTCCTCTTCCGTATTTTTTACTTTTTTTTCTTTTCTATTTAATTTTTATTGAACCATCAAATCTTCAAATTTAATTTATGGTCATCTATCTTTCTGACGGAATTTTTAAATTTTATATCCTGGCCAGCAATAAATTCATCCTTTTCAATAATATACATTCATAAGCGTTAAACATAGACTCCTGGCACGTGGAGGGTCGAAAAATCATACTTGAACATTTTATGGCTTTCTAGGTTGACGTTACTGAACACACTTACAATCTTACAAGTGTTAAAATCATCCCCCCTTACCCGGAAACTCCTGCTCGAAGTATATATTCATGTATCGTTTCGAATATTGTAAATCCTTAAAATATTTATTCATTCTGATACGCGTATCCATAAATCATTTTCGTATCTCACATTCGACCTCCCAAGAGAGAAATCAATTTATCCTTTTTTGCCCAGTCGACCATCCCTTCTTACTCTTATAAATTCTCTGCGCTTCCGGTTGTGAACAAAAACAAAAATGGAAGTTAAAACGATACAATCCTTAAGAACTATAAAGACGTTTCTTGTTGTCGGTCGTGGAGAAAATTGAAATTAAATTTTCTCCAATTAAAAGGAACATACTTTTATTTCTTTATTCTCTCATGCTATCTGAGTATTTAGAAGGATTTAATAGTTGCACCTTTTTTATCAGAGTTCTTACAAGGATACATGAATTTGGAAAAAAAGAGCACGAGAAATGATAACGACTTTGTTCCTTTTCGGTTCAAGGAAACATTTTTTTACTCTTTTTCCATTTCCAATAAATAAAGAAATGAAACTGTAATTAAGAAGAAAAAGGATTTTCTCATTGAATTATTGCTCCGAGGACTACAAAAAAAGTACTTAGATTCGAGTTGTGAGTTGGTTAACTTTTCTTTTCTAAATTGAGGGTGGGAAACGACTTAACGCCTTTTTCTTAGTATTATACAATTTCTACTTCGTTTTTGATTACTTTTATTGCAATAAAGGATTAAAGGTAGTCATTGAAGTCTTAAGGATTACGACTCTGATGTTGTAATTACATTTTACTTTGGTGCACCTGAACGGTTTTATCTTTAATTTCATTTATTTTTTTTATGTTTGCAGACATTTGGATTCAGATTAAATGTTTAATATCTTTACGTTGATGAATAGGTTTTTTGAGTTAGTGATGGAAATTGCATTTTTCTTTGGTTGTGTTTGAAGCTCTTTCTGTTGAGTTAAAGAAATTCTGTTTCTTTCACTTTGACTTACATAAATAAGGTAAAGACGTTTGAAAGTGAAATTTTCTGTGCAAGATTATGTTTCGGTTACTACTGACTTACTAAAGGTGGTGCTACAGCCCGGGGTGGACTTAGGCCTCAACCAATAAACCTCTCCAGCCAGATCAGTGCCTGGCTAGCTGACTCCAGTTTCGCATGCCGCGTAGGTTGGAGTCGACTTCAACTTGCCCCCGCCACCATTCCTCTGCTGTATGTCGTCCCTCTGGGATGTATTCGAAGACTTTACGGGCCGGAACGTTAGTGTCCGTCCTTTCCACGTGAAAAAGCCATCTGAGTCGTTGGACCTTTACTCCAACTCCAAATCTTCTCCTCCATTCACTGTCAATGCAGACATGACCATAGATCTTCCATTGCATTTTTTCTCGTTTTTCTGCGTTTTTGATACTGTCCTGTTTCTGTACATACAGCAGGACGGGAATGATGGGGGTCTTAGGCTAAAAACACACCGAATCAGACAAGACGTCTTTTTTTCTCTCAAGAAAAAATTGTGTCTGATTCCAACCAACATCGAGGCTGAAAAAGACAAAATGTCTTATCTGATTCGATGTGTGTTCAGTCTTGTAGCGCGTTAACTTAGTTTTTTGGAAGAGGGCTTTACTAGTCCAAAGAAACAGCGATTAGCAAGAGATATTCTCCTTCTAATCTCGGCGCTGATGACATTCTCCGATCCAAAGTAGACAAAGTTTCTAATACTACCTCGAAGTTATATGTGTCTATCGTTAAATTTTGCTCAAGAAGTCGCGTCGGTGTTAGATGTCCTTTCTTGATGACAGCATATACTTATACTTTGCTTGCGCTAAACCAATTTTTTAAAGCCTCTGTTTGTAGAAGAAAATGCACAATTGACATCACGCTGTGCTGATGGTAGGTTTCGATTTATATGCTATAGATTTCTTTCCAGGATCTGGACCTATCATTTTGTTGACAAAGGGCTTCAAACGTTCACAACTTACTGCAAATCTTACTGGCAATGTTTAGTTGGTGCAGTTAAGTGGGTCTCCTTTCTTCAGGATGGAGTAAAATAATGCTGAGGTTCCATTCATCGCGTATGCTCCCTTCTGACCATATTCTGCAGATGAGTTGGTGCGTGCTTGCTTCGTCCTTCATTGAATGGTTTATTCTACCTGACAGTTGAATTAAATTCGTCATCGCCTTTGTACAGTCTACAGAAGTAGTGTGACTCTACTAACGTTATTTTTCCTGGTAAGACTTTAGATTTTGAACCCTATTCCTGCTTTTAAGTCTCTCAACATCCTCGATCGATTGCATTTAAAACTCATTCTTTTTCATTTGAAAATCTTGTGTTCTTCTCTCCTCTTTGCTCGCAGAGATCCTGAGCTGCTCTCGTCCTCCTGATGTGCACCTGAGCTTTCCTAATGGCTTCCTAGCAATTCTGCTACTGGTTCTTAATACTTGATGCTGTCTGTAGCGGACATCTCATGAGGTTACTTCATATGCTTAAAATGCTTGATTTCTAATAGAATGATCGTTGACATCGTCTGAGACTTCAGTCGCGTTGTGAATGTTGAGATGTGGGAAACGCGTTCTTTCTTCTACCACTGTAAAATCAAAAAGCCTGAATTCTTTATCGGAGATATTTTCATGCAGGCTAAATTGTTCGCTTGTTACACCAAAGATGTCTTCATTTCTTAGCTTGGCTTTAAAAGAGTCGAAGAGTTTGTATAACTTGTCTTTGGTGTTGTCAATTTTCTCTTCTGTGATGGTGTGAGCCTGTGTATTTGTTTGATTGTTCTAGGTTGACGGATCTTTTTTTTTAAAAATCGTGTAAGATAACCTCGCATTTAGACAACGATTGCAAATAGGTGTGACCAGGTCATACATTCAACAAAGAATGTTCGGAAAAATGTTCCGAATTATAATTTTTTTGTGTTCAAGAAAATCGTTTCTAAAAAAAAGTATGCCTTTTCTATAAATAAGAATCTATTGCTGTTTTATACATTACAATTACAAATTACAATTACAAGTTTATTCAATTATAACAAAAAATTACACTAAAAATTGCACTGTTTGCCCAAACACATATAAAAAGCACTAGCATACACAGTACACACAATTTGCAAGTACTCCAGGATGTTCCGAGAAAATTATCGACCTTAAAAAAGTTTTTTAATAAAGTCATCAATTAATATTTCTATCGTGTAAGAAAAGCATTATAATTTCTGTAATTCAACTAACTCAACGTACAAGTCATTTTTTAAGGAATTTGTTGTGGCTTCATTGCCAACTAATGATTCGTCTCTTTAACAGCTCTAAAAAGAAAAACAACTAATAGCTAGATAACTCTTTTTTTGGAGTCCATAAGCTTTGTTTCAATCAGTGATTTTAATCTGAATACCATTTCCATCAGTTCATAATCATTTCTCACAATCAATGAATTCATTTGAAATTTAAGTTTTCGCTAAATGCAAAACCACATTTTTCATTAAAAAAAAAAACTGCAAATAAAAATCCGAATTTGGCTTATATTGAAATTTTATTTAAAAAAAATAATTTTCTTTTCCTTTTTTTAAATTATTTTAAATTCGATACACAAAAGAAAACAAAATAGAAATTTCTTTTACTTTCAAAATTCTTAACAAAATTTAAACAAAAAACATCTATTTTTCGCATATTTTTTTTTAGTGGTGGGACGAAGTGATGGACATCTTTAACGGGGTATGATTAATATGACTATGTTTTTTTTTCATTTTGTTTTGGTTACATATTTATTAAGTTAATTAAGTTGTTTTCCTTTGTTCTGCTTCCTTTTTGGTGTTTTAATACAGTTGCTAGTTTTAGATTAAAAAGAGGATTTCATAAAAAACAAAAATGGTTAAATTAAATAACTAGAAATAGTTGAAGGTATTTTTTCAACAGGATAATCCTTGTAATAAGCGTAGTTATAGTTCCCAAAATGTTGATAGCCTTTTGCAAAAAAAAGAAAACCATACGCATTTCAATCATTACATTCAAATGCATTAGCATATTAAAATAACCCCCATGAATATGCAACATAATCTGCTCAAGCTTTAATATAGCTATTATCACAAGTCATTAAAATATTTAATTCATCAGAATTTAATTGATGGAATATTTTATGGATTTACAAAACAAAAACTCCCTATTCAATTTGGTTGCAAGTATTGTAACGAAAGTAAAAAAAAAAATTAGTAATACGGTTTTTTTGTTGTTAACTTAAAATATTATTATTTTAAATCAATTCATTGATGTGAATGATAAATTTACTATTTTCACGCTTAAAATTTATAAAACAATACAACCAAACTGAAATGACAAAACATCCCTTCGTGTAATAAATAAATTGATTTCCATTTATAAGTCATTTCAAATTGAATTTAATTTCATTAATTATGATAATGATGACAACATACTGTTTGCCTTCGCTAACTTTATTGATTTAGTTTTATGTTGAATTTTGCAAATTTTATGTATTGCTTCGTAAATTCATTGGTGTGCAATTTAATTTAAAATTTTATCATTATTTAATTGAATTTGAATGCATTTTAATTTAAGCTAGTGTTAGTTTTTGTCCAATAAATGATATTATTTGATAAGTTTTTTGTTGTATGAAATTTACATTTATTTATTTTTTTGTCGTTTTATTTTTGTGCTTTCCTATAACCAAACATATTTTTGAATTATTAACAATGATTTGAAAACAAAATATATCCATTTCCCCATCCACAAACACGCACCTTTAGTGGCTTAAAGACAACCATCCATTGCCTCGTGCATTCATCGATTTTGCTTTAGAAGTTGAACAATTTGTAAGTTATGCTAAATGGTAAATTAATTTAATATGCTTATTTTTATGGTGTAAATAAGAAAACTATTGCTTTTTTAACATTTAAAAGTCAAGGGGCAGCATGGATAAATGAAAAAAAGGATGTAAATGGATTTTTAAACATAGATTATGTTGTGCTTACAATTACTACATTTTGTAGGAATCAACTTTTAAAAGTTACTAACCAAATATTAATAACGAAAGATAAATCAACAAATCAAAAGACAGCTAGGACATCTTTGAGGTGAGAAAGACTTATTTTAACTAGCTGACCCCACGAACTTCTTTCAACTACGAGCTGATTTTTTTTCTTGCACATTACCTAGCAGAATTGGTCATAGAAAAATTTGAACCTACACCCCAAAATCAAATCCTCAATAACTATGCTATTGTTAAGGTTCGGATTTGAGCGTGCAGGGTTGTATTTTGCACAAAGAATGAATTTTCGCTCTCTTAAAAGTGGAGAGTTCAAGGTATTTCTTTTTCATGATGAGCAAATTTTCTTTTTGAGTTCAGCCAGAACATCAAAATGTCAAATAAACTTTTCCTTTGCACCACCTTACGGTCAAATTTGAGGGGACAAAATTGTCAAAATTAACCAGAAAATTATTATTCACCTGTTTTCTGCATATTATTTTATTTTAAATAATGTAACCGAGTTAATTGTGCTAACTTATAGCTCAGTAAACTATCCCAAACGAACAATAACATTGCCCTCATATCCCATGACGAACTTTTCTTGCTATAAATCAGGACTCAAGTGTCCCTTGTTATTCAAATCACTTTATAGCCAAAGAAAAACATCAACATGACCATAACTATGCGTTGCATGAGGTCGTTGAGCTAATTTAATTGTCAAAAGTCATCTCACCTCATAAATTTAAATAGGAAAATAAATAAACAAAACTGAAAGTCCCTCTGAAACCCTTCTTCAAGCAAAAAAGTCTCCACAAAAATATATTTCAAATTTAAATAAATAAAATCTAAAAAAAACAAAAGTAAACAACAAGTACTAACGTTATAACGTACTCACACATTCATTGCAGTCCATTACAACAAACTTACACCAACTAAAAATTAAGAATTCTTCTCTTCCAACATCAACATACCATAACATACCAGTTTCAATGTCCTTTCGCTCATACTAACTGCAAAATAACAAACCAAACATTTTTTAACACCAAATAAAACCAAAAATAAACAATTTCCCATCTCATACCCGAATCTATAAAACTCACAGCACACAAACAAGAACAAAAACAAAAACTTTGTCGTGAACTTCCAAAAGGGGGGTGTGGTAAAACAGCAAAGTGGTAAATTGGCAAAATGGTAATATGGTAACATAAAAATGAAGGTGAATGGACATTGGGTTTGGGTGTACAATGGGGGCATGTGTGCCTGTTTATATTATTATTCTAGACTAAAATGTTTCCTTGGTTTAACAAAAAAAAAAAAACTAAAGTAGCGATAGAACGACCAAAGGACCATAAAGTAGAGAAGTTCTTGTTGTTGCCGCATGCCATGTCCATATGGGAGACCACATTTTAGAAATTATATATTGGCCCTCTAAGGACGAAATAAGTGAACATTTTAATCTAATTTTTGCTCTTTTTTTTCTATCTCTCTCTTTCTTTCTCTCTCTACATCCTTCCTTCTCATGGGGATATCTTCACATGGATTTTTATCTTGAATTTCGACAACCAACCAACTCAAACTCCTTTCTAGCAATTGGAACAGCAGAAACTTTCTCCGCACTACACCGAGGGAAATTTATCGAGGTATGTATGTTTATAAATGTTTTTTTTTCTATCAAAATCACACACGACACACAATCTCCTTCATGAATATTTACAATTAAGTTAAGATACAACGATGACGACGATGCAAGGAAGAGGTCGTATGTGTAAGTTTTGTAACAAAAAGGATATCCAAAAATCAAATTGAATTAAGTTGATCTTTTGGCATATAAAATTTACATCGAGTGTTCGGGTATTGAAAGAACTTATTTGATGAAACATTTTGTGGTCAAAATGCAAATCAAAGTTTGTTCGTTCGTCGTCGTGTTTTTTGAAATACATTGGAAAGTTTAAGACTTCATCAGTGTTGCGTTTTGTAGTGATTTTGAGGGAGTAACGTACTACATACTAAACTTGCATGCAAACTAGTTTATGTGGTCGATGGTCGGTGGTAAAGTCTCAAGAGCTAGTCTTTTAGATGTATCGATTTGAAAAACTGGTAAGCCTTTTAGACCAATCAGGACTTCAGTGAGGTTAGCTGGACAAGAAGTTTGTTGCTGTAGTTTGCACTTGTAAGCATTTTGCAACATTCTAAATGTGGTTGGTTAGGAGATGTTGGGAACTCATTTGTAACTTTTAGAGTTACATGATCTTGTTAACAACGTTTTAACAAAGATTTTTTTTTTTTATTTATTTTCTTTTTATTTGAAGGAAAAGTTCTGTTTGTTTGCCTTGGAATATTCAAGGAGTAAGAATTATTTCTTTAATGAAAATTAAAATTAAAAAAAATACACTGGAAAAATGTTAACGTCATTAAATATTTTACTTTGGTACGAGAACATAACTATGTGTCGGGTTTTCCAATAGGGACTTGACAACTTTGCATTTAGTTCGAGAACACATCATCGAAATGTCATTGGTAATCTGTTCAGTTAGCTCAACATTTTTTTCATGGTATGGTTGACGAACGAGCAAAAAAATTCTAGCGAAATTCGGAGTCGATGACTGCAACTGTTAAAGCGTTAACTTAACAGGCAAAACAAGTTTAGTACAAAACTTTAAGTCTACACATTCGTTGTTGTGAAGTTGCCGTGTCAATGAGACAGGTTGGTCAATTGGTCATAGAAATAAATAGAGTGGCGCGACAGCTCTTGAAGAGCCAAGGCCTAAGTGGCTTACTCTCATCAACAATTCTCTAGGTGCGGGTGAAGAATTGAGGGGACCTACAATTTTACGCCGATTCCGAACGGCAATCATGACAGATGATACTCTTGGAAGTTTTGTCAGTTCTTCGCAAGAGGCAGTGTCCGTGAAAGATGAATTAAAAACTTTGTTCCCGATTAGGATTCGAACACACGACGTTCTGCTTAGCAGCGTCAAAAATATCGCTGCCATTCAGGTGTATACAGCAAATGTTTGGCCCAATTCAGATGATACTTTTCAATCGATTATCTGAAGAGAAACTTCGATGAACGTGTTGTCTCACTGTCTAAAACATTCAACGCTTCTTGACTACTTTCTTTATAATAATACACAATATAATCAGTCGGAAAAAATATCGGATGGCAGAGAAGCCCCGGCCAGGTAGGTTGGAAATATATTTTTTAGAAATAAAGGGTTTTCCAATAACAGGTGTTATTTTGAATAGCCCGCTATTTCGGCAGCTGTCACTTTTGAAGCTGTTATTTTTTGACATTTGACAAGTTGAAACTAACCATTAATAAAAATGGAACGATACACGCTTCAACAGCGCATTGAACTTATTAAAATTCACTATAAAACATTGTGAAAATTTGGCAGAGACGGTTCCGTAAAACTAAAACGTTTTTGGGTGGTCGTGAAGTACCTTGTCGGAACGCAATACAGAAATTGGTGGATTGGTGGATTCTTGTGATTTAACACCTTGCGACTTCTTCCTTTGGGGCGTCGATTCGAGACCTCAAAGATGGAATTCGTGAGGGTATTTGGTTAAGGAAAATTTCATGAAAACGATATGGTCCTGTAAGCGTGGTGGTGGCGGCCATTTGGCTGATGTTGTGTTCCATTGTTAACGGCATACCTTCCTACTTAAAATGAAATAAACATCCGATCATTTATCTCAAAAAATGGCTTTTTTTTCTGAATATCAAAATAACACCCCTTATTGGACCTTTATATTCCCAATCCCAAGGCAACTAATAAATGGACAGGTCTATAAATAATGCCTTCCCTCAAAAATGTTGTGTTGTACGAATTCGAACCTATTAGGCGTTTCCTTAAAGCACGATGTGTACTCTACCAATGCGGAACAGAAACTGATTTTCGATGACGAAAACACCTCCTCTTATAATTTTTTTCGGATTGTGCTGAGTGTGAATTATATCACCCGCATGCCGCATACTAAATGAGTATCATATTTTTTCGTGTTGTTGCTATCTCTCGTTGTTTTCGCTGTTTTTGGTTGTAACATTGTCTTTAATTTCTCTGTAGTTTCCAGTAGTAGATTTTGAAATATCTCAAAAAAAATGTCAAGTCCTTATTGGAAAACCATTTATAAGTCTCCGACTATCGACCAAAAACTATGTTAAAAGCATTTCATTTTCGTAAAAAGTTATCATAATTTCTCCTCGTGATGTCGTGAGGCAACTATCTTAGATATAACCAATTCTTTTTTATAACTTCTTAAGAACCCACCCAGCGTCAAAAGCTTTTTGAGCATTACAGAGAGTGAGAGTGTTGTTTAATGTCATCTCAGTCTCTCTTATGCTTTAAAAACTTTTGACAGTATTTTTCGACTTGAATAAAGTGGAAGTATTTTATCAATTCAATTTATTTAAGTCTCAAAACTCCAATTAACATTGGAAGTCAATCACAAAATGAATAACAATGCACCGTGTGAACACGTTTTTATGTTTCTTAAAACAGTATGTATTTCCGATTTCCAAAGTATTTAAACTGGCTTTCATAGTGCTATCAATTTTTCAATACCAGACTATTCGTTCTCCACTAATGGATTAACTTTGAAAGTAAGCACGGATGCACAAAACCAACATTCGGCATAGTTTGCACTTTCGACAGAAAAAAAAAACCGAAGAGTATTAAACTTCATGTCTCTAACCACTGTGAAACGCAACATTTGATTTGTGTTGTGAAACTTGTACGTACTTACATCATCGTTTTGTATTTTAACTCTTTCTTAATGTTCTTTTTTTTATAAAACCAAACCTTTTCATTTATGTTCCATTTTTTTCATTTTTACATTTTTATTTTCGCCTCCAATGAAACGACACAAAAACATTGATAAATTGAATCAAAAAATCAAAACCAGAGCATTGCTGAAGGAACAGGGTTACACGAGTGATTCGAATTTAGTATTCCGGAAAAAGGATGTCCCCATTTTGCAGTCCCCATTGAGTCCAGTCGAACAGAAACAAGTCTACAAGAGTGTCCAAGCAGGAGGCCAGCCACCGCTATTCGGTTTCAGGAAGCCAGCACCAGAAAAACCAAAAGGTATGTACGTGTTTGTGTATGCAACACAGTTTACATAATTTCAACCGTCATTCACTAGTAGCTATACGTAGAATTTGGCATTTGAACTAATGTTTGATAAAAAACAAAAATAATAAAAATGTGTGTCCTAAAAATCGTTTTGTCTGACAAAATCAGAAAACGACAAGAAAAACACACAAAAAGTTTCACATCGGACGGAAGAGGATAATCCATGTCCTTGGTATGGTTTCATCCTTCGTTCGAACTTTTTTATTGGGAAGAAGGATAAACATTTGCTTTATTTTTTGTTGGAATGCAGTGCACTGCAAAAACTAAGAACTTAAAAAATGAAGCACGTTATCTAACATTTTATGAAGTGCAGTATTCGCAGTAATGAATTTTTCGGATAAGGGTGGAATGAAACTAAAAAAATCTTCGAGTGTGAATGTTTAGAGTGTGAGTGATATGGTGGTGGTCTTGACTAAATGGCTTTGTTGGGTAGTAAAAAAGTTATGTTTGATTTGATTTTTCAACTCTTTTGCTCTAAATCTGGTAAATTAACAAAAACTTTAGTTTTTAATACTCACGTTTAAACTTTCGGTAAAGGGAAGAATTGCAACTAAAAAAATTAAAAGTATTTCTTTTTTATCATGGAGCAGAATCTTTGCTACTAAAACGTAACCGAAGTATTCGAAATTCAACGAATTTTCATTTAAAGATTGTGACAAACTGTCAGTCGTAAAGATGCGAAAGTAAGCTAATCACGAGGAACTACGAAATTAATAGTTGTTAGTGATTCCCGTCAGGAACTTTCAATTTCGTCATAAAAACTGAAACTTTTCTCTATTTTTCATATCACATAACATACGCCACTGACACAATACACGTTTACACCATAAACCAAATTTGAGAATCCAAATTTATTTTCAAATGAATCACAATGGCTCAAAAATTGGCCTGCACCGTGTGCTACACCCTAAGTATACAAGACAATCCATAGTACAATATTTAAAACAAAAACTTTCCCCCTAAAATTTCCCCATTTTCAGAAACCGAATTCGAATATCTACCAATAACTCCCACCCTGACCAAGATAATTCGAGTACATAGCAAAAAATCAGTTATGTCTAAGAATCGTCAGGCATCAGTCGAGCGGGGAGAATTCCATTCATATCCCATAACGAACATTCCAGCACGTCCTATTGATGTGTTTACTCCATTTCCGAAACATGTGCCATCATTCATTCCATTGCATCAGGCGCCAATGCCACCGAATCGCAAGTCATCTCGCGTCCGTACAAACAGTATGGCTCTGAAAATATCATCGTCGCAAGTGCGACGCCCAACATCGGCGAATTCAAGTCGCCATGAGGCATGTTTTCAAACCAAAGATGCCATGTCTCCCCCACCGCCGAAGTCGTCGAATAAATACGGAACGATCACACTCCGAAAAACTGTCAAAAACAATGAACCGTTGATGAGGTCAAAGTCAGCTGGAGCTGTTGTGAGTATTCTATCGGCTGCTAAGGAGGAAAAGTCCAGCGGAGGTGATGGAAGAATCTCCCGGAAGCAGCAGTCAGTCCGTCTAAGCTCTTGCAGTCCCGTGAGAAGTGCCTCGAAATTGTCGACTTTTCGAGCAACTAGTCGAAGTCCGGTTGCATTCGGTAGAAGTGTTTCCAAGGAGCGTTCGTTTGCCGAAGAAAAGAAACGTATTGAAGAAACCATGCCATCAGTACGCACTGACTTCACAGCCAGTACGAACATTCTTCGCGACCCGAGACTCAAATCGCCAGATCAAGTTAAACGTGCTGTCCGTAGGTATGCATTGCCAATAGAGCGAAGCAAATCGGCTCCAAGAGTACTGCCACCAATCAAGCCAGCTATGTCTTCATACGTTTCAACCTATGTAGTTCGACGAATCCCAAGCCCTCCGAGAAGAGAATCCCCTAAGCGGGGTCAATCTTCAACCCCAACTAGATCACTGACCAGAACACCTGCTGCCATTCGATCAAAGTCTCAATCTAGCAAACTAGTGGTTGAAAAACCTTCAAAACCCTTGGTGAAGACAAGCTCAACAGTAAGTCTAGCTCGAACCAGCTCAACATTCTCTGTCGATTCCGTTGCTCCAAAAACCAAAGCTGTCCAAAAGAAGCCTCTTTCAATCAGCCGACCAACTTCGAGAACCGAAAGCGAGAAACCAAAGAGAAAACCACTTACAATAGTATCGAGCAAAAGTGACAGTAATGTCCTGAAGAAAATTCGGGAGAGCCCCGAAATAACAAAGAAGAAAATCATCAAGGCCATACCAACGCAACAAAAAATGGTTCGAACCAATCAATTCTTCCAGAATCTCCTAATGCGAGATAATTCTCCAAAACAGGAAGAGCCAGTTCGCCAAACCTCGGTACATGAAAAGGCTCGATATTGGAACACTATTTCGCTCCCTCCAAAGCGAGCAATTTGTGATGCAAGGACTATCACCTACCGCAGTTTGAGTCCCCCGGCTAGACCGAGCTTCATGGATGAGTATGAAGCTGTTGAGCATTTCCATAGCGACGATGAAGCCTCGGAGTTTGGAGACAGCTTTGGTCGTCGGACAGAAGATCTTGTTTGGCAATACGAACAAAGAAGTTGCAGTGAGCCACGCCCTCTGGTGAAGTCTATCAAGACAGTTTGTGACATTGCCAGACCGGAATCTCCAACTCGAAAAAATGTGAGAGAGTTCTCCCCAACTCGTGAAATCCGAGTGCCCCAGACAAGGGAAATGCGTTCTCCTTCGAGACGTCGCATTCAAAATTTTAGAGAGAGCCAACGGGGTGAGACTGGCAAGGTCATACGAGCCAGTAGTTTGAGCAGTGCCGATGACCGCTCTAAACGGAGCCTTTATAATTGTGACGATTTTGCTCACAGTGCTAATTCTCTTGAATATATCGAACGCCATAGTCCGAATTGTCGATTGAGCAATTCTGAGCGCTTTATAGACCTAAACCGGTTCTACAGCACCCTTGAGAGGGTCGGTCAACTTGAACGAGCAACGTCGGCTGGTAGCCTTAAACCGATTCGCAAAGAAGGAGAACCTCTAGATTTTGAAGAATGGCGGAAGATTCGTTTTCATGAGCGTGCCGAAAGGGAATTGAGCTATTTGGTAGGGAAGCTCAAGGAAGACCAAAAAAATAAGGACTTTCTCTTCCGGCCAAAAGATGTCGAGGATGTCAAATGGGTTGGAAATAGAGATCTAACCCTCAAGTCGAAGGAAAAGTCGGTAGAAGATCTGCGGGAGAATTTCGAGAAGAAAATACACCAAGAGTGGTTAGATGAGAACAAGAGGTTGGAGCTAGAGGCCAAGAAAGATACTTATAAGCCCTATTGGAGGGGCAGTTCTGTGGTAGATCTAGCATCAAACATGGAAATCAAGTACAACTCTGAGAGTGGATCGTATGGAGTTCAGAAGACCAAGCCAGATCACTCAGCAGAGAAGCCGATGTGTCTGAGCAATCGTCTCATGAGTACTCTATCCAAGGACCAAGTAAGCAAAATCACAAAGCAGCTGAATGAAATTTATAACGCCTCGGAACCGAAGACAAAGCCAGACGTAACAGAAGAATACGTAATCACTGTTGACAAGCCAATGGTGCCTTCAAACGCTCTAAAAGTTCGTTGCAACTCATCGATATCAAAAGAAGAACTTATCGGCCCAGTCCTTCGTCGAAAAGAAGCGTCAGAGAAGCCAGCTCAAAGCAAGAAAATCGATAGCCTATCTCGAGAATTCAAAACCGAACTCACAGAAGCCGATAAGAAAAGACTTTCACAAAATTTCAGTCGAGAAATTCAGGGAAAAGCTCGTGCCAGTTCACCAATCATAGTCGGTCGAGAAACCAGGGGTGCCATAGCAGCTGAAAATGCCAAACTAACTCCCCATGAAATACCTCCTCCACCGCCCTTGCCAGCTCACCTGAATGAAAATAAGAATCCAGCTCCCCCGAAACCAAAGAGAAAACCTACAGACGACCAGAAAACAGAGAAACCATTAGAAGATCAGGGAATCGAAACAGACCTTTTATCGTTGGAAACTACTACAGTTGAGAAACCTGAGGAGACCGTGTCAAAAAAAATCCAATACTTCGAGGATCGCAGATTCGAAGAATCCCCAAAAACTATCTACCATGCTCGAGAAGACTCATCGCCGGACGAAGATGAAATCATGCGAGTCATTGAAGCAAACATCAAGGCAAGAGCCCAATCAAGCCAGTACCACCATCAGGAAATGAGTTCATCAGTTACGGATCTCAAAGACCTCTTCGGCGAGAAAGAGTCCTCGCGAATAAATTTTCCTATACCACGTCTTCCACCTCCCCCCGACGAGACAATCTATCAAGAAACCAAACACGAACAAAATCGCAGTACTTCTTTGACTCTCCGAGCTACACATGAGGGCAGCAACGAAGAGCTGGAAACTCTCTTTCGATCACGCAGTGCATCGCCTCAATCCAAAGAAACATCCTACCTTCATCGTGTGAATACAGGCGAAGTTCGAAAGATCACGGATAAATTTGAAAGTCTTGGCCGCCAAAAAAAGAAGAAGCATTTTTTTGCGTTAAGCCCGCTGCGGAAGGTGCGCAGCGATCCGGAGCTCAGCAATGACGGATCAAAAGACACCTTGAAGACGATTGTACAGGAACACGGCATTGCCGGTGATGTTTCATGGATGGCGCACAAATTCGAAGTGCGACAATCGTCTGGGCGTGGTCGAAGTCGGGTGCGAAAGCCCAGCTCACCAATTCAGAGGATGCCAATACGCAAGGAGGACCGATTGATGCCTCACATTGACATCATAAGCAAAACGGCTTCTTTAAAACAGGAAATGTCAAAATCAAGAAGTCCAAGCCCGGTTAAGTCTGCTCAGCATGACAGTCTAATTCATCAAATTCGGTCCATATTCGAGACATCACCGGATAGAACTTCGCCAGTTGGACAGCCTCGTGTTGGCACTTCATCGCCGGATCTCCGGGACATTTCTCCTCATCTCACTGCCAGTTGGATAGCTCACAAATTTCCCAGACCTTTGGATAACAACCTCCGTTCACCACCTCCGCCCCCTCTGCCAGCATCACCAAAACTCGAAAAATTAATCAAATCTGATTCGCTGCCAATGAAAAAAGTCAAACGTCATGAATGTTGCTATCGATCACGTTCAATATCGCCACCAAAATCGAGACAAAAACAAGTGATATCGATATTGAAGCCGAAGTTTGATTTTTTTGCTAATCAAAAGTTTGATCCTTTGAAGCATCGTCCAAAGGCAACGTATGTTCCCGATTCGGGTGACGATCCAAATCTGACGAAGAAGTCCTCATCTCAAATTGGCGTTAAGAAGATGACTGCTGTCAAATTCAAAGGTTTGAATTTTATCAGTTCAGCACCAGCGTGTGAAAATTGTTTGCACCTTTGTAGTCATGTTGTTTTTTTTTTTTTAAATTTCTAAAATTCCAGAATATCCAGGATCCTGAAAAATGTTGGAAAATAATAAAACATTTTTAGGAAGAAGGTTGTACCTTGTAACCCATATCCTGGTTTGTCATATTTCTACGAAACGTGAAAATAGTGTTTTTTGTACAAGAAATACAGAGTACAGTTCCTCAGAATGAAAAATTAAATTGTAGGCCCCTTAGAATATGCAATGAAGTTTTATGTGCCTAATATATTGCAATAAATTAACATTCCCTAAAAGAGTGCAATGAAAATTGTAACTCAGATTTGTGTTTTCTCTCTATTTTGCTAGGTTGATGAAGTAACATCGTGTCTGATTTCATTAGGTGAAATAAATTATTTAAAGATGCAATGCACAAAATTACATATTCAGTACAAATAAGCATAAAACTGCATAGTAAAATACACTCAAAAGCAAGGTTCTCAGAAATAATTAAATCGGTACGAATATAAATATGCTATGAAATTTCAAATAAACAGGCTTAAGATTAAAGCAACACTGGTAATGAAAGAGCTATGGCATAAGCCTTTTCAAGATCTCATTAATCTGCTTTCATGCTTCATTAAACATTATGCTTATGTACTCACACTTATTAATCAATTAACCCAAGTCTTACAAGCAAACAAAATATCATAAACTGAACATAAGGAACGGTACACAACCTACACCATCATGAACTTTACATTGCTCCTTTTTTCGAATCATAAATTGTGGGTAAAAAGTTGCTTGGTGTTCGGTACTCTTCTTATACCTAAAAGAAATTAGAGAGAAATCTACTTTATGGAGAATGCTTTAACAACGGCTGTGGTATCATATTTCTTCGCTTGGTTTGGTTTACTTTGCTCAAAACGTAATATGGAATGCAAAATACGGTTTTATTTGAACTGAAAAAACAACTGCGTGATATACAAAAAATTAAAATTCAGTTTTGATTCCACAAACAAAACGAAACAGAAACATACGTTTTACATAAATTATTGCTGTTTTTTTTTTTGTTATTCCTTATCCACGAACTTTAGACGACGATGATGAACCACCGACACCACCGGTGCCCCCAACTAAGGGTGTACCTTTGCCCTTAGATTCAAGTGGATCTTATAATTTGGGTGAGTTTATGTTTTCACATTTTTTAGCAAATACAATCAAACCAGAAGAAACAATTGAAAATAACTCAATAAACAAAAAGAACAGGAAATTCCCCTATAGTTACAGAATTCAGAAGTGGGATTTCCACTCGCAAAAAGTTCATTAACCTTATTCTATAGTGCAGGTACAAGCAAAACAATTACAATGTTCTACATTCGAGAACCAAACACAAAAACCCCTTTCTGGAATTGTGTCAATTTAATTCCTTACATTTGCAACCCCTGCAATACGTCGCTGTGTCGGTCGTGAGGTCACTTAAATGCTCCACTTGCAACAGTCACACTTTCTGTTGTTTTGGTCAGAAGTAAATAAAATTATATCAAACATCGTTATTCGAGCAATTTGAAATATCGCACTGGCCTTTATTCCGTTCTTCCCTTATGATGGTCATTACATTATAGTTCGTCCGTTTTTTTTTTTTTTTTCTTTCCTTGAACATGTCTCCTAAATACCTAAAAGAAAATTCACTATTTTTTCTTAATTTTCCTCTATGGCAACTCAGTAGCACGATTTATTGAAACAACCATCAAAAACAAGAAGAACAGAAATTATACCATAATTCCAGTTAATCTGTGTCATTTGATTACTTTCTTTTGTATTTTCCAAAAGAAATTAAAGTACAAAAAGTGAAAACCAAAAACGACACCCTCGCTTTTTCGTGTTGCCGGCTTAAACTGAACTTCCAAAACATAACAAAAACTGGTTACCATGGCAGAAACGCCGTCGAAAAACTTTACAAAACTTTCACCGTCGTCACACAAACAACTACGACGCATAGTAAAACTATCATCAACCCTTAATGCAACCCTTGCAGGGGTCTCGTGCTAAGAAAATAGTGTTGCCGTATGGTTGGTAATTACCATTCTTTTTTAAACTCAATGATCTATTTCATAATTTTAATTTTACAAGCGAAATAATAATAAACGTTTGAATTTTGAAGTTTCGAAATGGCAAGAAACAACCCGTTTTTGAGATATCCTATTTTCAGAAAAAAGAAAAAACATAAATCCTTTTTTATACCAAAGCATTGAAAGTGGTTTTTTGAACACTACTATACGCAATCTTATATTTCTGTGAAAGCATTCTTCTGCATTTCTCTTCTGCCTGTCAGCAGGAAAAGGGGCACTTGTGCATGGGAATATGTTTCCGTCGACTAATAACGTTGACAGCTATTGATATGGTACTGTTTTAAAATATATAAATTGAATACAATGACAATAAACAAGAAGCACATCAATATCTACAATCGTCTTTATTGGCCAGAAAAATTTCCCACGCACAATTGCCCACTTTCCTACTGACATTTATTTATGTTTAAAAAAAAAAAAAACAAAAAACTGTTGAAAATGTCTGCATGATTCAAAGCAATGAAAAAAGTCGAAGTCGAAATTTATAAAATTGTCGAATCAAAATTTGTCTAGAACGGCAACAATGGTAATAACTAGGTTGCATGTATGCCACGTTTCAACCTGTCGTTGTACCACTAAGTGCTTTCACCACTTTGGCTAAAACCGAAACAATAACAGTTATTTCGAAACCTTTGTCCGCAACAGTCGAATACGTTGTTTCCAAAAATAACATCGCATAAACATTTATAACGATACCTCTATCTCACCCCTCTTCAAAACGTTAAAAAAAATTAAACCTTTGAACTTGAAATACGCAAGGAATTCCAAAGGAAGCCAAAACCTCTCCGAACAATATCCCCTTAAAATTCTCAATCTACAAAAAAAAAGGGTTGAAAATTCGATTCGATCCGAAGAGTTTAGTTGTTTTGTTTGGTTTGCATAAATAAAAAATAACAACTACGTGTTTGGAATTCAATATCGCTCGTGCACCCGTTCGCAATCGCTTTTCTCCCAGATTTTACGTGAACATCGTCGCCTTCGTTGTTGTGGTCGTTGTCAATACCACTCTTTCAATAATCCAATTAGTCCCCAAATCGAATTCGCCCTAATTGGCTTATTGTACCCATAAGTGCGAATAAGTGGGAGAGAGTCGGAGTTCTTTTGAAAGCGATGGGGTCCCACAGCCCCCATATAGCCGTGTTGTAGATATGAAAGATTGAAGTGATTGTTTGTTTTGACGTTGAGCTTATTGTTATGGGCTGTGGTGCAAGGCTTGCATTCAATGCCTTTAACCGCAAGAAACCTGTGTCATATTAGTTACTAGAACAAGACAAGACAATATTATTGTCGCGGAAGAACTCTAAGAATGTTTTGTCGTCAAAGCCATCAACAACAAGTTAACCAGGTGATATGAAATAAGAAATAGACAAAACAAAGAAGTTCAAGCAAGTGACGTTTGTTCTTTCAACTTTCCTTCGACACCACTGTCGCTCGCCACTGTGAATAATCTGGACTGAGATATCCGTTCGGTCAGTTCGAGTTTTAAATTTCGTGTTGTTCAATCAAATTAACGGTTGGTAAAAAATGTACCGCAAAAGTTTCCCTACTCCGGACTTTGTGCCAGCATCGTTCTACATCAATCCGAAATCATATCAAGAATACTACGATGAAGGTGGTGGTGCCAGTAATGGTAGCAATTTCGAACGCGGCATTGACATTGATTCCCATCAGAGTCAACATCAGAATAACCATCCGAATCACCATCAACATAGTGCCACACTCGGAAGCAGTACCAAAAGCTACTGGCATCCGAAGCATCCACTCGATGCCAACAACAATACTCAGATTTATCAAAATCGAAATACTGGCACCATGAACGGCGGAGGTGCAATCATGAGTCACAGTCGTAGTCTGGGCACGTTAAATCGAAGGACCAAAGTTGAACCCCATCAGCAGGTGGTGGAGACTACATCGATACCTCAAACCAGCAAGCATCATCATCATCATAGAAAAACATCCAAGCCGATGCATCATCGAAGTTGCAGCAATCTTTTGGGTGCTTCAAATGGTGAAAATGATGTGGGACTCTCTGCTGGCTCCTACAATACTCAGAACTACTCTGGTCATGTTGCGGGTGGTGATAGTGAAGCAACAACAGTGCCGCCGTTGGTTGGAAATTATCATCATCATCGAT
Organism: Sphaerophoria rueppellii; assembly: GCA_920937365.1. NCBI lineage: Eukaryota > Metazoa > Arthropoda > Insecta > Diptera > Syrphidae > Sphaerophoria > Sphaerophoria rueppellii. The sequence goes on along the minus strand of CAKKXW010000002.1, from coordinate 12,090,710 downwards.
ACCATCAGCCGGGTACACGCGGCAGTCGGGGCTATGATTGTGATATTGCTAATTGTGGTAAAATTTTGTGGATCAGTCGCGAACGTGATAACCGCATAAATAGTGGTGCAAGTGGTAGTTTAAGTGATAATGGAAGTGATGCCACAAAATTTAATAATGGTGCTAGTGCTGCAACAGTAGAGCCTAGTAGTAATTATATTATTCGGACGACTGCAAACGGTTTACCTTACACACCATCGCCACATGAGAGGAGTGCTTATTTGGCTAACAAGCATGCCATTGAAGCGGCCATACCCCTTGTTTACGGAACAAGGAGATCAAGTTAGTATACAACAAAAATATTGTTAATTAGTGGGTAGTTATTGGGGAAGGTTTGGGTAGTGAGATTAGAGAAGGAATGTCGAAATCAAGGCTTAGTATATTTCGTCTAGAAGTGCACTTCGAAAGTTGCCTTCCAAGAGGCTTTAGTTTGTTTTTTTTTTTAACATTGAATTAGTATTTTCCAAATGAGGGAATTGCATTATGAGAATCGAATGTTAATGTCAAACAACGAACTTTTTTTTAATACAAAATTTTATGATAAAATAAATTCCTCAGACAATAAAAAACCCCATCGACTTTATCACTTCCTTAAGAATTGCACTTACACACTCGGAAGCACTCAATTCCTTGTGTCTACTCAGCTCTGTTATCTGTCTTGTCAAACTTAATTCTTTGTCTACATGCTCAAGAGAGAGTCGATAACCTACTTGAGTAAATCACAGAGATCCTCGGATTTCATTATGCAAACAATTTAGGGTTTAACTTTCAGCAAATATTCCTTTCAAGAAGAATCGTCGATGGAATCTCCTTCGATTCCAATTCAATGGATGGAATGTATGTTGATTCTTACCTCCTTTCTTTTTTTTATGTTTTCTTACTTCAATCTTCTCTTCGATTCAATTGAAATGTTCCCTTTCTCATGACTTTCTTCCCATCGAATCACATAGCCCAACGTCATCACACCATCTCTATCGCATTTTCGATATCCGATATCAAATGTCAGAAATATCTTTGATTAAATTTTCCATTGTATCGACAGCATCTAGTCGTTTGTGTCTTCAGTACAAAAGAAGGAATTGATGAAAGGAAAGACACTAATAATAATAATTGTCATGAGAATCACCTCTGCAATTCCTCACATGTGAAAAGAAGGTTGTAGCAGGGATTTCATACTCCTCACCATGAAATATGTATCGATGATAAAGTCATTCATATTCTGATGTAATGTGATGAGTTGAACATGAGCTAACCATGCAACGATGATCAAGGCTTGAGGGCAAGAACAGAGCTATTGACATTCCCTGAAATATGGAGAAAGGACAGGAAGGTAACGTTTTGGCTAAACTGGAAAACTGGGAATCTCAGGAGAGATTGATGAGAGATTCACAATTGAATTTGGTAAAATGCATGCTGATGGAATTATCATTATCATCATCAACATCATGATTGTTGGTTGTTTTGTTTTGGTTTGTTTCGGCTTTCTGCAATGATGAAGGAATGGGAGTCGAGTCATCATGACCATGACCATTTGTAGAGAGTTAAGGTCAAGCACGTTTGATATGGTCGTTGGCTTTGGTTTTGTTTGGACGAGTGTGTACAGAGATTTTCTATCTGCTCATTTTTCTCTCGGCTCGTTTATTTATTTATGCTTTCGGATAGTGAATGTGAGCGTAAGGTTGCGTTTGATGTGATTTTGAAATGGTGAGAAAGAAATTTGGCTGATGAGTGGTTGACCGTAATGAAAATGAAATTGGCTTGTTTGAAATGATGAAAATTTGTTCAATTTTGAATGTTTTGCTGATAGATATGTTGAGCATAATTTAAACAGCGTGAGAAATAGCTTACTTCTAAGGGTTTCAGGAGTGAAGAAAGGACCAATCTTGGAGTGTTGTTGTCGTAAAAAAAAGGTTGAAATTTCTGTGAATGGATTTGTACTCGAAAATTTAAATATTTTCGACTATTTCGACTTGGTCGAACATAGCACTTGGCATCTAGCCAATAACACGAGTAATGTTGGCTCCAAAACCGTCAACAGTATATCCAGAAAAATACCACAACGTGAAATAAAGTGGTCACCCAAATTATTCATCATGGAGTCTATTTTTTCAAGCGCTCTTTGGCTCAAAACCCCGTTTTTTTTACCAGAGCTCATTGCTGTGATAACGATTGTATTTGACGATAACATTCTGCTTTGCCTCAGGGCCTCATCCAACAAGTCCCTCCCGTCAGATCGATCCCTGGCTAGCTATCTCCAGTTTCGCATGCCAAGTGGTGCGCCACCTGTGTGCTCCACCAGATTCGCGGTATTTCTCTTCTGTGTTGTTCTTCTGTGTTGAATTTGAAGACTCTGCATGGAGCACTATTTTCCAATCCCTCAACTTGTCCCAGCCATCTGAGTCGTCAAACCTTAACTTTTCTGGCTAGGTCAGTGTCGTTGAACAGCTCGTATAGTTCTTGGTTGAATCTACGTCTCCATTCTCAATTTATGCAGACGGAATTAAAAACACTCGAAGAATTTTTCTCTTGAAGAAGACCGAAGCGTTTTCATCCGATGTTGTCAAGGTCCATGTCCCTACACCGAGGACCGGGATGACAAGGATTTTTTTAGTGACACTTTAGTTGCTCGAGAGAGGACATTACTGCTTCTTCAAAATCCAAAGAAGCAGCAATTGGCGAGAGTGATTTTTCATTTGATTTCAGCGCTGGTCTCGTTGTCTGAGTCTATGGCTTATCCTAGGTAGACAAAGTCCTTAACTATCTCGGGGTTAAATCTGTCTGTACTGACATTGGCTCCAAGACGTCGATGTTGGGTGTTCTTTCTTGTAGACAGCATTAACTTTTCCTTAACCTCGTTAATCGCAAGACCGATCTTCTTGGCCTTCGTCTCAAGGCTCACAAACGCTCTACTGACATCACGCAGTTTTTTTCCGATTATGTCAATGTCGTCTGTTTATCCTAGGAGCTGCTTTCGGTTTGATTAGAAATATATCGAAAAACAGCTCTCTAAGCTTAACAGCCAAGCTACAGGTGTTCCAATCTATCGTCGAATCCGTTTTACTACACGGTTGCTAAGAAGGTGCAAACATTCATCAGCCGATGTCTGCGCAACCTTTTTTGGTTGATTCCTGGTCCCAATCGTATATTAAACGGAAGAACGGCTCAGGAAGCTATTGGGTCTATAATACGACGCACGTTGAAATTGACAGTGGAGCGGACACACTCTTCAAAATGGCGTATACTGTATTGCGGCACAGGCAGTGCAATAGAATCATCTCGCTAAATATTAAAAAAGAGCTGGACGACCGCTGTGAATACATAGTAGGATAGTCGAGGAGGAGTCAGTCCAACAAGGCAAGAGTTGGAGGGAGTTGTGACTCATATCCAGTAAACCAACCCGATGCCCCTACTAGGGAACATCCAGTCCTCTACGGCAAGAGGTCTGGGACCTTAGTAAGTAAGTATATAAGCTCATGATGTTAACAACTGGTTAGGTGTGCTGGGGGCGTCAACGGTTTCTTACAGAAACACGGGAACGTTTACGTAAGAACATGATGTTCAAACTTGTGATACCTACGAAAAAACTAAAGCTCTTCAAATTCGAATCAAGATTTGTAACCCAAAAAAGGTTAATCACCCTGTTAGCCTTTAAAAGCCAGTCCCTATACTCATAAAATAAAAATAAAAACACAAGCAACTGGAAATAAAATAAATCTTCCAACGACGCATATATGAACATTTAAGTCTCATAAAAAAATTACATTCAACAACTTTCTCAATTTCATTAGACACAGGAAGACCTCACTTATTGAGATCTGTATATTTAAGACAGAGCGAGTATTTTTACCCAGCCCAAGCTTTTCCAACGTTCATTCACATCATAGTCGCTACAACTTAAGACAAAAAAGAAACCATAAACCCCCAGCTGTGTGTCGGTCAGCGCATTCACAACTTAGCGATAAGTTAAATGTTAAAAAAAAAGCCAACTCTTCAAAGTAAACTTGCACACTTGCTCACAATTTTTTTACCTTAAAAAAAGTGTTCACTTCAAAAAAGTAAGAACAAAAAAAAAACCATAAAACGATAATTTCACCTGTCCAGCACCGACTTCGGCATATATATTCATAATAATCTCACGTTCACATATGGACAGACATGCCTTTGAAACTGATCTCGCTTATGTGTAGCTCGCCATACCCAGCTTTAACCGAATGATAAGCCCATAATAAAAAAAAAAATGTGTGAGAGTGAGTTGAGGTTATAGTTTCAGCTAAAATTAGCTATGATCGTAGTTTTTGTTTTTTTTTTTTTTAACTGCTTCTGGTCAAAACAGCAACGACCGACAACAACGATGGATCACGGCTATGATTGTGGCAATGGCAACGTACCATAAACGTTTCCACTTTCCACGGAATTATGTGCGCGCAATTAAACAGTTAAGAATGAAAAGTCTCAAGTCAAGTCATCCGGCTGATTTGTGGGTTACAATAATTTTTATCATCATACACAAGGCCTGAGAGGCGAAAAGAAGGCATATAAAGCGGATAAGCCGCTGTTTGGTTGCAATTTCCAGAGGTGGATTTGTTGCTTTGGATGAAAAAGAGTGCACTTTTGAAGCAATAAAACCAAACTTCATAAAGTTGTAACAAAATTGTTAAATACTGTTTGCTTGGAATACGATTTGCGGAGATCAACACAAATTTGCAAATATTGTCGAAATCCTTACCCCTTTCTTGTCTCCATAAAGCTTATTGATTGATTTCTTGAATTTTGCAAATGCGGCCCTGGTTTTGTGTCGTCATTCATTCATTTGGCAATTAGTTGGGATATCCCCTGCAAATTGACAGAAAGCCCAGTTAGACCAAGTGTATACAGACCTCGTTCGTTTCGCATTTTTCAAACCAAAGACAAGATCCATTGAGTAAAACACAAATAAGTTGACGGGTAGGGAGCGATGGTTGAGTTTGTAAAGAAGCCATAGACGATAACACGCCAATATTCACAGATGCCTACATAGCCTCCGGTAAAGTATCTATCCATCTGTTAGTTTAGTTGTTGAAGTCTGCTCGCGCATAATATTTGCGAATGCACTCGTCAGTTTCACTTGTAATGTGCAATGCGCGAGTGCGGTTGGCGTGCGCAAACAAAGCAAGAATAGTGTTAACGACTTGAACTTTTTTTTATTTTAAAATTAAACATCGAGAGAAACTTGACGGGCGGATGGTAAAGTGTAGTTCAAGATTCCTCCATACAGTCCACAGTTCACGTTGAAAGGGGCTGGGTATAAACTAGCTACTTGTAGACAACAACGACCGGGTATACAAGCGTGCACATTCGTTAAGTGAATTTGAATTTGTTTGCTTATTAATTTTTGTTTACATTTTACTGCTTTTGGCATACCAAAGTGATTAGCCAGACAAGACAGTCGCTAACGTTTGTCATCGTCGCTGTCGCTGTGAGTTGACTTGTTGATGTTGGCTTTTTTAGACTTGTTGGTGGATGTGACGAATCTTAATTGCGATTATACAAGTTTTGTTTATTTTCCTAACACCGATAGGATAGGACTTTGGCGTATCTTTTGACTCAGTTAAGATCGATAGCTGTTGTTGATCGGTCTATTAAAATTTTCTATACGGTGGTTGAATATTGTGTGATTTCTTGTTACTTAATCGCAAAACGATACAATCAGTTTACCCAGCTAAGTGAAAGTGATAAAAGTGTCAATAACTTTTGTAGTACAACAGTAGACAGGAAAATCATATACCTGGAAGGAACTTCAATCTCTCTCGAATCTCACGATGAATGGTAAATTTAGTCAAGTGTATCTTTTTGAAAAATAAAATTTCATAGTTTAAGTAAGAGTATCTTGTTCGATGTCAATCGTGGCGTTTATCGTTTCGTGGTTTATTGGTTTTGTGGTTAGTTGTTTCTAATTTTTGTGAAATAAAAATCGAGATGTGTTACACGATAGTATGCGAAGTGGAGTTGCATATTTGATTGATTGTATTTTTGTAGGCTCATCCAAGCCTTTAAGAAAAAAAAACTTTGAACAACTCATCTCATTTTAATTTCTTCATGCGTAAAAGTGTCTTTAAAGTTGAATTGAACATAAAAAAACATCCGAAAATGCAACTTGCACTATCTGACTATCCAAAAGACTGTTTATCATTTGTTTTAGTAAATAAATTATTAATAATTATTACACTTCATATTCCCTTCTGTGCGTTATGTAAGATTTTTATCTCATAAGTGTGTGTGTTTTTTTCCTGATGCCGCATTTGTGTTGCATAATTAAAATTTACAATATGCAAATCGTTTCTAGGGCACTTGGGTTTTATTGGGAAATACAAAAAATAGAAAAAGAAAAAACAGAAAATTAATGCGACCAAATGCATACAATGGCACTCCCAGACGACCGACGCGACGGATTTCAATTGGATTTCTATTTGCGTGATGCTGTTGGCATCTGATGGTCCAGTTTATTAATTGTGTAAAGTATGTATGTGCGCGAATGAATTCAAAACTGTTTTAAAATTTGTTTTTTGCTAGTTCAATCGAGGATGAATTTCAAGTGAGTGTCCTTATTAGTGAGCTAGTTAGATTATTTGAAGTCCATGATATACATAGTGTGTCACTGCCTCACAGTGAGGGGGAAACTCGGATGGAGATAGCCTATAACGACAGCCTCAGAGGAAAGGGGAATCTCCGAAGGAAATAAACTAGCCTATCGTCACTGTGAGAGGGATTCCTGGACGGAGATAAAAGCAAAAACTAATATTTAGCCAAAGTTAGTAATTATCTAAACTGCCCTGAGCACCATAACTCAGAGTTACCACTTTACTCGAAGTCGATCTACTTCGATTTTTGAAAATTTTTAATAATCTACTTCCTACTTCGCACCATCCATAATTTCACGAAATCTATTTCACTAAGAAAAAAATACTTCTTTTCTCTATATGTATGTTTGTATACATAAAAATGAATGTTGGTTTGTTTGTATGTCCGATATAGACTCTCTCATGAAATTTTCATGGTAAACACAATTGCAATCAGGGATTTCAAATCGCCAAATCTCTCAATTTTCCCAGTTAGCCTTTATCAAATGATGCACGAGAACAAAGGCCTGTTCACCCTCTATCAGTCACTGAAAACTTAAACCACATTTGAGGTCTGGTTACCGAGTTTTGATCAAAAAACTATTTTCAACTTCCCAGAGGAAGTTATTGTAATGGGTCTGTGTGTGTATGTGTGTTCGTATGTGCGTATGTGCGTTACGTTTCTTCAGCTCGATTATCTCGCGAACCACTCATTGTATTGTCAAAAAATTGGTCTCTTTCGACGCGTTATTGTGTTGTTAAGAACTGATTAGTTTTTGATCGAAATCGGCTTAGCGGTTTTTTAATGGCAATCAAAAATCTAAGACAACCCTAATATAATGAAAATTATGATAATTTCTATCTTTAGGTATGTTTTATGAAATTTGAGTTTGAAAACCTACGTGCGTGTATATTGTCAACTATACAACAAAAACAACTAATGTATTTATTTATTTGTCTACTCTGGGAAGTCGTTTGGACCACATGGGTCGCACTCATATTTTTGTTTTGGTTTTTGACCTTAAGTTACTATAAACCCATAGAAAGAATATCTTCTGATGCAAATATGCCCGCAACCAGAGCTTGGCATTCAGTTTGGCTTCCTGTACTAAGCTCAGGATAATGAGAACTATGAAATATTTGGAATTTAGCGAAATCGATTTCTTCATGATTTTCGAGTAAACATCATGATGCAAAATTTTGGACAGGAAATAAAATCTTCCACAACCAATTGAATGATACATCAAAGGAAAGGTCTGGTCGAACTCTATTCATCGAAATAGGTTTCAAGACTCTTGATGGCCTGATAGCCAAGATATTGGTGAAAATTTTAATTATTCGCAAGCATTAAATCGAAATTACTCAAAATTTTCCTCGACAACCGTTATACATGTTGTAGATACTTTCAATTTTAATCAAAAAAATAACTTCACTTCTTTCGATTTCTGCCTTCAGAAAACAAAAACAATCTGTAAGCTCTGGTTACCGAGTTGTGATCCAAATAAGATAAAAAAACGTATATCGGTTCGGCTGGTTTCCTAATGTAAGGATCTTAAGACATTCATCATTCATTTAAAATATACTCCCATCAATAGTCTCCTAGGTCTGTACTCATGCATGCTCGTTTGTGTAACGCACGTCATCGATCGTACGATGCGACATTGTATATATAACATGTTCGTATTTTTATGTACCATACCTTCTAAGCAACCAATTGTCTAGTTTTAAGTTCTATTGCAATAAAACATCGGTCGACATAAGAACTACCTTTAGTTATCTTACACTAATGTAATAACTTTTTTTTTAACGTAGGGCATTTGTCCGACTATGCGTCAATGTAGCGAGGATCAATTTCAACATACTTTTAACTATTCTAAGATCTTCTTCCCTTTTTTCTCTATCTACTTCGCTTTTTCGTTAAAATTACTTCGGTTCCTTTTTTTCAAGTTGTTACGTTGCCATAACTTGATGCTCTTCAACTAGTAGCGCTGGGAGAACTACTACTCACATTGTAGGAAATTCGATTTCTATTTGGCAACTGCTCCGCGAAAACTACCAGCGAATTATAAAATGTCAAAAAAACTTTAATTATAGAAATACGAGTTTTATATGTGGTTGTCTTGGTTAATGTTATCGACACGTAATTTTCGATGTCATATTCCGGGTGCACGTAGTTGTATTCTTGTGATTTTTGGTGGCTGAATGAGACCTTATGGGGGTAACAGGGCGCGAAGTCTAACGTTTCGTTCTGACAGAATCTAGGCTCAAATACAATACAAAGCTTTTGTCTTCCTCTTCATAATTAACTATCTTTGCATTTAATGTGTCCTGATAAAAACCGAGTTGGCTGGACTGAGTTGGCTAAATTTTATAGTTTCAAGTCAAAAGTCATGATCAAAATTTATTTTCTTAGACAAAAAATTTAAAGACTAAAAACCAAAGTTATTTCTTTTCTTTCGTTCGAATAATTTTCAAAAACTGAGAAATTAAATTTGACAGCCACAAGGACTTCAAATGAACATCCCCGGCTATCGCTGCTTTATCTTAAGCAAAACTTCAAAGGTTCAATATCTAATACCTATTTTTCTATTTTCCTAAGTATTTTCAATGTCATAATTTTGCATAGTTTTAATCGATTAAGTAGAAGTAAGTATCAATTTGCAAAAGGCAAAACTACTTGACTTATGAATTTGAGGCATTTTTGGTTGAAAGCAACGTTTGTCGGATCAGCTAGTTTACGGTATAACGCAATGCGACTCAATGGTGTATTTAAATACCGTGAATGAGTAAATTTCAATTTAAGTTAATTAAGTTCATTGACTACAAATTTCATAAATGTTTTCTAGGACGATTTTTGGGGCAATGGAGTAACATTTAGAACAAAATATTCCTAGATTCGTAGTGCCCGTGGCGTAGTGGTATGTGCGTTGGCTGCTATCCTGCTCTTGCACATACAGTTTTTATTTCATCTTTCACGGGTACTGCCTCTTGTGAAGAACAATTCTTCCAAGAGTATCAATCTGTTAGAAAAAGTGCTTCTTAATTTTGCCTTTCGCAATAGGCGTTAAATTGTAGACCCCTCAATTCTTCAGACGCACTCAGAGAATTGTTGATGAGTGTAAGCCACTTAGGCCTTGACTCTTTAAGAGCTGTCGCGCCATTCTATTTATTTTTAACATAGATTCATATTTTTTCGCTCTATTGAGCCATTACCTGTCAAATTTCATAAGTGGTTGGCAAAGATGCTGAAGGATTAAAAATGTCATTTTTTCGCAACCCGAGTTGGCAAGTTAGGTCAGGTTACGTTGGAGTGGCTGTCTATAGATGTTACTTACTCAATTAGACCTCAAGGGTCCATTGTGATACCACTAAACCGAGTTGGCAAACTATGCTTGAAAACCAAGTTGATGAACGAGCTCGCAAACCGAGTTGACTCGTTCAACACGGTACATAAAAATCAACTTGAGCTTATTCGGTTTACAAAATTTAAGGTTCGGTAAATCGTAAATATTAATAATCGGCGAAAATCCTTTATTTGTTTATTCATTTTACTCCATAAATAAAGAAATCCCTAAAAATCTTCCTAAAATACAAACATTTGTTATGCGAAAAAAGTATTTCTCAGCATTTAATTCAAAATTCAGAAAGCGGCAATGGTGACAGTAACGTTTCAAAATCTAAAGAATAACAAATTAAATTCGCTTGTATAGAAAATAATAAAATCCGAAAAATAAACTCACAATTTTACTGAAATTCAACTTTAAAAAAAACCGTCAAAATACATTTTTCAAAACTTTCAATTCAGATCCTTATTTTACCATCCAAATACTTTTGTCAAAAAAAAACTAGAATAAAAGTTTTTATAGGTAAGGTATCATTCAGATAAACAAAACAAATAAATTAATCCCGTTTGGCCCTAAATTAAACTCGCATTCGCATTCCATCTACATCGAAATTTCCATTTCGAAAAATTAAAATGGGAAACAAATAGCTTTGCTAACATTTAGTGTCCGCTGGGGGATTGGCTTTAGCGTAGGTGGAAAAAAACCTTTTTGGCACCATCATCCACAGCAGGACCATGAAAAATCCCTAAAAGTAAAAACAAAAATAAAATACACCATCAAATGAAAAACAAAAACGTTCGATGCAAATTGCATGAAAATGAAAATCGATAGGTATCAGTATCAGTCCCTTGTGATATTTCGTTGAAAATCCTTTATTTTTTTCAAAAACGAAGCAAAGCACAATTGCAACACCAAACAAGCTTTTCATTTTGTGTTTTTTTTTGTTTCCAAAGAGTTGATAATGGAACATTCAATAGTTCAATTTTGATGTCAGACAGCGCCTTTCTACTGTGAAGGTATGTATTTTTAGCTTAATACCCAAGGGTAGTTTTTATCTTCGAAAGAGATTACGGAATTTTTAAATCATAAGCCTGTCTGCACACACAATAATTTGTTGCCAAAACACTATTACACAAACATTTTTTAATAAAAAAAAAAGAATGCAATAAAAGGATCAGAAAAAATAATACCATGTCGTTGTCGAACTTTTTTCTGTGATACCGCATTTATATCAAATCCAATGTAAATTTGAATTGTTTAACATTATTCATTTTTTGTTTTAGGCAGATTTTTTGTTTTGATGACTGCGTGCGGACGAAATACTTTGTTGGAGATACAAAATTGTTGTAGGGATTAACCTTTGACTGACAAGTAATAAGGTTCTTAGTTTCATGTGATTTGCATATTTTATCGATTTGGCAGTACTTTTGGTTGTTTTGTCTTTGTTTTCAGTTTACTAGACAGTTATATGAAAGATTACATGAATTATGGCCAATTTAGAGAAACAAATGAAAACGAGGCAAGTTATAGAGGAGATTGTTTGACGTTAAATAGTAATTTAGATGACGAATCGACGTTATTATGGAAAACTATTTGTTTCGAAAGATTTATAATGGTTATCTGGCAATATGAATAATAAAAAAACTGATTAGAACTTATATTTTATCAGAAAGAGGTCATAACACGTCAAACGAAATGCTTCTTAAGAAGGTTTGAAAATGTTCCACATACGCCACAGTGTACGGAAAGAGAAATAGAAACATTGGAGAGGCTTATAACTAGTTTGAGGTGATTAACTGCTGTAGTTTCTTATGAAATTTTGTAACATAAATTCGTTCAAAATAATTAATGTCGATGATTGCACATCAAACATAATACTTCTTGTTCCAAATGATATTCTATATGTTTATTTTATGGTGCGTGCTCGAATCATTTAATTCACCAGAACGTATACACACATAAAATACAAAAATCGCTCGTGTGTGTTAATTCGTTACACCCATATCTAATTAAATCTATTATCATTTGAATTCATTTTGCTTAAATATCAAGCTTCTTAATAATTTCGCTCACATATTTTTGTTTTATTGTTTGTTTATGAAATTAAATTTCAAACTGTTATCATCGCCGAGATGTGCAAATTAATTTGTTTTCAAATAATTCCGTAGTTAATATTCACATATGCAAAACGAATGAAGTGTATTTTTGTATTTTGTAATGGGAAAATATTTGTTCTTGTTTTCCTGTGATTTATACCCAAGTGGTTTTAATTTACTGTTGATGAGGAAAGTTTTGTCTGGGATTTCATAAATTACCAACAACTTTGGATTCTGATTGACTGCACAAAAATGATATTATTTCACAAAGTAAACAATATTTTGATTCATTTTAATACGTATTAAATGGCACGTGAGGTTGTGTGAGTGCGAGTGGTTTCTGAGCGCAAAACACTTTAGTCAACTCAAACTGTCGTTTTATGAGAAAAGGAGGTGGTAAACCGAAATGCAAACAATGCTGGACAATTAAATGGTTTGAGCATCGGATTCAATTTCCAGGAAAACTCCTTTGTTTTTCAAGCTAAATTACTTTTTAATTGGTCCAAAAATATCCTATAAATACTCAAACATAATTGAATATAAATTTTCTTTTAATTTGTTAAGCACTTTTTTCCACTTATTTAAAACCTGCTTTCGAGTTGGTTTTCAATTTCAGAAAACGCATTGTTAATTAAAACAAAAAATTTCACAACGATATCGATTGTTTAAATCACAGTCAGCAATTAGCAAAGCTTCGCAAATGATTGCAATCTGTCAATCTGATAAACTTTTGCATTGAGTAATTAAATATATTTCAATCACTTTCAGACCTCATGTATGTTGTTAACGGTGTTGCTGACAGTATACACATGTGTGTAAATTGCAACAAGCTATCAAATATCAATCACTTCGTTCATTGCAACACTGATTGAATGAAAAATGAATGAGTATAAATAGAGACCAAAAAAAATATCGATTTTCGATAACACAAACAATGGTTTCATTGTTTTATGTTACCCTTGTTAGTGGGTTGAAATATTGTAAAAATAAAAAAACACGACACAGCAAGAAATTGAAAATTGTTAACATTCCTATATTAATCATCCCAACTTTAACTCTTACAAAAAAAAATACAAAAATAAAAATAGAACCGATAACGTATTTCGATATACCTTTGATACGTAGTTGTTACAAACAACAGCAGCGTCAACGACCGGTGAGAACAGTGGGACAGGCACTGTTTTAAGGTTGATAAGTGTCTGAAAAACAAAAAAAATTGTTCTTGATAAATTTCAGCTTCGTTTACATCTGTTTGTTCCGCTACGTTCATTCCAAGTGTTATTTCTCAGTTACAAAGTATGTTTTTACGATTTTGTCTGCTCTGGAAATGAATCATTCCCAAAGTCTGTTTTGTACAAAGAAAAAGACGCTCCTAGGTTGATAAAGAGAATTTGATTAAATATATCTTGATTCATGGAAGAATCCGACTACAAGCCCAAATTGTTTTGTTTTTATGCTTATGGGGTCTTGGAGTGTAAATATTTTTGTTCATATTGCCTATCAAGGTCATTTTTATTATCATACATTTTTATAGCGAGCTACCTACTTCTGATTTGATGGAATTGCTTACGCATTTTTATTCATTGAAAGACATTTAAAATTCAGTGGGAATTTTTCAAGCGATCGGTGTAGATCAAATTCAGAAAATTGATTTCTAATTTTTTTTTTCTGTGAATTGTTAATGTTTATATGGTTCATTGGATTTCAACTTAGGTTTTTAATATATCTCTTGATAGTCTATAGTGACAAAGTTAGAAACATGAAGTGTACCTCCATATTTTCTGCAAAATATTGTTAAGTTTGACACCCAAATTTTGTATAGTGAAAAAAAAAACAAACAGTTGAGTAAAGAATCAAGTAATCAAACAGAACTTATTGCAATAACTGACAACTTACTGACATTAGGTCTGTTTAATGAATATGTTCCGCATAGAAAAGAAAAGAGAAGATTCAAAAGTATACGTTTGTGTGTTCCATGAAGAAAAACTTGCCACAAACTGTTCTCCAATCTGTCATTTGACATTTCTGTGTCAACTGTCACAAGTTGGCAGTGTCAACTGTTAAATTTTGTGCAAACTGTCAAATATCAAAACTGCATTATTATTATTTAACAGCTGATTAGAAACTCCCGAAAAAGATATCAGATATAACAGATATCTGATCTTTTCTGTTCTAACTTGTTCTGACAGTTTTCACTTACATGTGCTCAAACAGACCTACTGCATTTATTTGCGGAAATGTGAAACAAATGTCAAATTTAAAAAAAAGTAGTTGGTACATTTTCATTACAGAATCCGAAGATTTTATGAAAAAATCTCACTTAGCAAGAATTTTAAATAAAAAGAGAATATAGTAGAGTATTCCATTAAACTAATTTTAACTCTTTTTTTTCGTCTTTTCCAAAATGCAGAATCTCCAAATCGTTATTTCGAAAGTGACGTCAACATACACTACAAAACCCCAATACGCTATGAATACAAAGATCCAATACCGGAAGAAGAACTAGCCATACGCCAAGCGGAAACAATGCAAAAACTCTATCAAGAAGAACGACGACGAAAATATCTACAAGAATTGCAAGACATGAGTTCACGACGTCACACTGATAATTTTACACCTTCGCAAAAATCACCGATACCATTGAATCGTTATGATGATTTTAATACCGATTTGGCGCCAAAATCACCAAACACTTCCAATTACCCAAGAACCGTTGCACGGGCATTGTACAACTTCCAAGGGCAAACAGCAAGGTAAGTGTTGTTTATTTCTCTCTCGTTCTCTCTATGTTGTGTTAACTTTATTGCTTATGTTACCGTTATTCAAGGAGGTTTGTTGTTTATATATCGTTTTTGTTTTAGTAATCGTAAAATTGAGCTTAATTATCAAGAGTGTATGCTTGTGGGCATAAAGATTATATGGACGATAAGTTTGTGACACAGTTATCGGGGTTCCTTAAAGTTTTTAAGTCGATTAAGAAATAGAAACTGCTGTTTTCAATGAGGGAGGTGATCAGAGAGTAATGATTGCATGCACTTTGAGGTTATTTGTGTTCCTTATGCACGAACATCGAATGTGAGAATTAGTGACGATACAGGCAATGATATGGTGGAAGGGCTGTGAAAGAAAAGCAATTTACAAAATGTCCACCTTATTTTCACCTTCTTAAAAGAAACTGTTAGAACTAACGTGTTTGCATATTAATTGGGTCAAAGTTGCTGTATTCATTTGAACGAGGTCAGCAACTTGTCAAGCTTTATTTTTAAATACTCTTATTGTGTAGCCTTCTAGGTGGTATTTAAAGCATGTAGAGGAAATAATTGGACGCATTTGGTTCAAATAGGTTATTGATTCGTTTTTACTACGACGTTGCATGTGTTCTTGTGAATGACTTGCAACGCGTAATATATACAGTTCACCCCCTAAGCCACGTGAACAATTGTTTAAAAAGGTTGTGGATTTTTTTTTCAAATAAAAGAGGGCAATATAAAATATACGAATTTAGAAAACTTTGCATGAATCACACACTACGCACTCTAGCAGCAAATGGGAGGCTCGCTAAAGTTTGGGTAAGATTTCTTAAATTCTCAAGTGGACATGAAGGTGTTTGATACTCTTAAGCTCTTAAACATTAGACATATTTTGAAAAGGTTCTGTTTGGCCTCAAACAAAAATAAAAGAGGTTTAAGCCCTCCATAAATAGCTTTGGTAAGATCTTTATAAGTTGTCTTTAGATATTCCATTGAAGATCTTATATTTTTCAAAGTTTTGTCTAATTAAATTTTACTAGCTTCATCTAAGTTTCTTATAGAAAACTTACAGAAGCTGCTTATTTGCTTCCACATGGAAACATATACATAGGAACTCGGCCATAGACAATGCAGTTATCTGCTATTTGCGTATTCTACTTTGCCTACAAGCCTTATAGAGCTTTAAACAAAACCATAATGTATGCTTAAAGTATTGACTTCGGTAACGTCTCTATAAGTCTTCCTTAAGAAGATGAAGTCAAGAATAATACTAATTTTGATATTTTCAAAACCTTTGGAGTTCAATTTATGTAGTTCACAGAATTTTCTTATAGAAGCCTTATAGAAGCGTTATAGCATGTTGAAACTAAATTGAAAGTATAAATCCTCCAATAGATTGCTCACAGCGGAAAATAACAGATTAAAATAGGATAATATTGTAATTTCTAAAAAAAAAAAATAAGAAGGCAATAAGGTTTGAGGCGAAGCCTCACAAAATATCCCAAATATTCTTGTGAATTAATTCAAAGATGACAGTGAATTAAATTATTTTAAGAAACAGAACCCTCCCATTTTGTCTATGATTTTACTCTAAAAAAAATCTTCCCTATCATCACTCGAGGGTCGAGGCCTTGCCTCTAGACAAGTCCTTAAAATCAAAAATTCATCCACCCACCATGAGGCCCTTTAAACTAAGTGTACCTTTTCGACCTATCATCAAGGGGACTTTTTCAAAGCTCTAAGAATTACGAGTTAATCTAGCGGACCGACAAAAAAAAAAAACAAAACAACAAGTTAAAAAATCAACCTCTTGCGGTTGACATTGATTATTTTGTTTAAAAAATTCTTTCCCCGGAAAAAAAAGGATCAATGGAAATTATCGGCTGTGGCGGCGTGTTTCTCATTCTTTGCCAACACTTTACCTTAATATTCAAGAATTTATCCCAAAACAGTTATGGCTCACGTTCCAAGAATACAAAAACACAACCTTTTCCAGCTCATTTGCATAATTCGATAATTCAATTCACTTTGCAAAAAAAAAAAGAGCAGAAGATGAGAAGAGTATAAAAAGAAACGTTAGTTGCGGCCTCGCTAGGATGTGAATCAGCCCATCAACAATCCTTGTTTAATGGAGTTTGAGTGGGCGATTTTTGTTTTCTTTACTAATAAAAAATTTAAGGTATCTTTTCCTGTTTTCTATTGTTTGTTTTTAACGGTTATTTATCTACATATTGGAATGTTTCCTTCACAATGTTTGTATGATGTGGTTTTTTTTTATTTTTCTCCATTGCAGGGAGCTAACATTCAAAAAGGGTGATGTGATTTACATAAGACGCCAAATAGACAAAAATTGGTATGAGGGCGAGCACAATGCGATGATCGGACTCTTGCCATCAAATTATGTCGAGGTAAATGGACTGAATTTAATCGACTATTTTGTGTTTTTTCCAGCTCTACTTTGCCTTTAGATTTTATTTTATAGCTATTCCTGCAGCCTTATGCATTTGTCGTTAAGTTTTATAGGTTTAAGCGGTATTTATATATATTTCCTTTGTTGTTGGACAGTTTGGAGAGATTGTAGACTTTTTCGAATGTTGAGGAGTAAAGCAATCGAAGTTAATGGTTTTTCTATTTGGAGTGATAAGGAAAATGAATGGACAAATTTATTTTAAATTCTCATTTTCAAGGAATTATTGTGAAATATTGCTTTTTGGAAGACAAATGATCAATAAGTGAGGAAAAATAAACGACCAAAAGGACGATCGATAAAAAGCTCTAAAAAATTGAAAAACCAAAAGAAGGTCAAAAACCGAAAAATCAAAGGACAAAAATACCGCAAACCCAAAGCCATGAAACAAGAACCTTAAATGGTCAAAAGTTAAATAAAATGATCAAACGACAAAAAAAAAGTTCAAAACATCAAAATGCCTTAAGAAATACCGAAGGACCAAAAGACAACAGTTTAAAAGACTTAAAAGCATAAAGATCCCAAGACCAAAAAGCCCAAAAACTCAAAAAACCAAAATATCAAAAGAAAAAAAAATCCTGTTCTTTTGGCCTAAAACCAAAAAGCAACTTACTTACTTAAGGTGGCGCTACAGTCCGTTGTGGACTTGGGCCTCAACCAACATTTTTGGCCGGCTAGCTCGGTCCTTGTTGTCTCCAGTTTTGCACTCCAAGTTGATTGAGGTCCTCTTCCACTTGAGTGCACCACCTGAGTCGCGGTCTTCCTCTCCTCCTACGTCCCTCGGGAATAGCGTCGAAGGCTTTCCGGGCCGGAGCATTGGTGTCCATCCGCTCCAAATGACCGAGCCATCTGAGTCTCTGGACCTTGACCCTTCTGGCTAGGTCCATATCGTTGTACAACCCGTAAAGTTCGCTGTTATATCTTCTTCACCATTCCCCTTCAATGCACACGGGACCAAAGATGACCCGAAGAACTTTCCTCTCGAAACGATTTTATCAAAGTCCATGCTTCTGCACCGTACAGCAGGACTGGGATGATGAGTGTGTTAAAAACCAAAAAGCCAAAAGACCAAAAATACGAGGTCGAAAGTCCAAGACCCCATTCATCCAAAAAAGGCATAAGACCAAAAACAAAAGAACTGAAAGACCATAAGACCAAAACGTCAAAGTTCCAAAACATTAAGAGACCAATAGAGCAAATTACGGAAATGAAAAAAGTCATTAAAAAGGTCGAAAATTGTTGACTTTTGAGAAATAAGAAGTAATAAATCAGAAAGACTAAAAAGCAGAAAGGCCAAAAGCCCAAAAACCCAAAGGGAAGAAGAAGAAAAAAAAGACCGAAAGACAAAAATACCAAAATTCAAAAGCATAAGCCCAAAAGACCATAGTCAAAGAGGTCAGAAAACCTAGTAGACAATTAAGCCAAAAGATCGAAAGCCAATGGATCAAATGACCAAAAGATAATATAAGAAAAGACAAACTTAAGACAAAATGCCAAATGCCAAATGTAACAATCGTTAAAAAACCTTGTTCAGAAAATTGCCGAACAATTCCTTAATAAACATTAAATTTCCATAATTATTCTTCCTCACCAACAAATATGTACAGTAAAATGTTTCTTTACCATTTTGTTCCAAACAGCTTTTAGCCAAAGACAGTATCCGCCAGCCAGCAAAGAAACCCTCCGAAGGACAAGCCCGTGCTAAATACAACTTCCAAGCCCAATCGGGCATTGAACTTTCACTCAACAAAGGCGAACATGTGACCCTAACCCGTCGCGTCGATGAAAATTGGTACGAAGGAAAAATTGCCAATCGTAAGGGTATATTCCCAGTATCATATGTTGAGGTAGGTCACCGCGCACGCATAAATTTCAACAATATAACCGCATTCTTCAATAATTAATTGGGATCCTTTCATTTTATTGTTTTTCGTTTTTTTTTTCGTTTTGCAGGTCCTTGTTGACATCGGTGCGGATGATAAAACAGGCCGTTTACCAGCAACACAATCCATAATTACACAGTCATCATCATCGGCGATGCGACCATCGCTGGACACTCTTCGCACAAACATAAATAATGAATTTAATAGCCTCACTTCGAACGGTCAACCCCCGAATGGCATCCTCAGGGAAACAAGGACTCTCCATAAAACCGAAGTACTTCACGTTGATACGAATACGGAGCCAGTTGCGTAAGTATCAATGAAACATATATGTATTTTATGACAATTTGCTGTACATGCACACACACAAACACGACTGTGTAACTTTATGTGGCTATACAGCAGTTCCCGTCCATGCACTGAAAACTCATTGCTTTAACAAACCCATACCTACAATATACGATCTTAGGACAAACGAACGACACATTTACCCATTAAATGATGCTTTAAGCCAAATAATTCGTTAAGGAATCCTTTCCTTATGTTCTGGGGTTGCTGGATGGTTCCTTATCCTTGGAACAATAATAACTGGGAGACCAACCGACCGACACTCGAACCTCGGGCTATAGCTGACTTTGGGGTTTTTAAGTGACGACTACAATTGCATTTTAGTTGTAAACAATTCCATTTTTACTATGTGGTTAAATAGAGCAATATTCTACAATCAAGACGATATACAGAAGGAGCTATAGAGGACAGGGCAGCAGAGGATTATAGAACCAGGAGCAATGTTTATTGCTATAGGTAATGGTCCACTATAGAAGTTTATGGGCTTTGATTGGATGAAATTTGTTATGGCTAATGGTGAAGTTATTTGTGTTGTGTCATATCCTTAAAGCAGGCAATGGAACGTTGAAAGCGTGTTTAAGTCCACCCAAGAGGCCATTTTATGTGGCGATATAAATTTCCTATACTTGTGTGTGAGTAATTTTTGTGGTAACGTTGCGAATACAATTTCAATTGCTTGGAAGGAGAAGGCTTTTGCTTTGTTTTCCTTAGATATATGAAATAAATGGTCAAACAACATTTGTCAAAAAGCCACTTAAGATTATTAGGTATCTTTCGAACAAGCTTGTAGAGGGTTATGGCCTTTTCGAGACTTTAATGAGGCGTTAGCTTGTCATTGGCGAAAGAAACATTGAGCTTGGATAGCAATCAAATGAGAAGCATTAACATTTTTATAGACAAGAAAAGAAATAGTGGTAGATTGAGTAAAAATTGACGTTATACGGTGGGGACTGAAAACTGACACACATTGACCGACAGACGATTTTCCTAATTAAAATTTCTAGAAGTTAATGTTTAAATTTTACAGCTACCGAGCTCTTTACAAATACCGACCGCAAAACACTGACGAACTTGAACTCCAAGAGGGAGACATTGTATTCGTGCTAGAAAAATGCGATGATGGTTGGTTTGTGGGGACATCACAACGTAGTGGATGTTTTGGTACCTTCCCAGGCAATTACGTCGAACGAGTGTAAACCACGCCAAAAAAATCCGATTAGATTTCAAAGAAAAAATATCAAGTATAACCCAGGAAGGTTTTTAAAATTAAAGATTTACTTAAAAGAAAAGTTTTTTTTTTTTGTTAACCGATATTAATTATAATTTAAAGAAAAAGAAAGAAAATTGTTTTATAATTATATCTAATTTATTTGTTGTTGATTTTTTTTTATCATTTTACTTATTAATATGCTATTTTATTTATATTTATTATTAATATTAAATAAACAGAAATTTGAAAGGACTTATGTAAGTTCGGAATGATTTTTCTTCCCTGTTAAATTCACGATTTAAAATAATTATGTTAAAGCTAACCAAAATGTTTATTTCAATTTTACACTCGCACAAATAAAAACAAAAAAATATAATAATTTTAGAAAAGAAAATTATAGCAAACTATATACGGTGTGGTGTTAAAAAATAAAATAAAATAAAATTCAAATTAATATAAATTGTAAAGTTTGAAACTACTAGTCATGATGAAATCAAAAAGCAAAACAAAAAACATATTAAATTTACAACAAAAACCAACAAGAGTCTTAATCAAAATACATTGTTGTAATGTGCTAGAAAAGATAACATTCTTGCCATCAAACCTTAATGAAAATATCAATTTTTGTATCGTAGCTAAATCACTCACTTTATAGTGCCTTTGAAGATATTTGATACACATAGACCCTTAAATAAAAGAAAACAAATTTTTTATCAACTTTGTCAAAATTTTCTAGCAAATTTGTTTAATTAACAAAAAAAAGCATAAATTAATCACTATAGCAACTGTGTGCATTAATTTGATTTATTTTCTCATTAAAAATAAAATTTTAGTTTAAACTGTTCATCGCTCTAGTTGAAATATATTTACATAAATCAATTCAAATGATTTTGTTGTAACACGCCATTCTGACAGCATAAATTCAGTTAATAAATAAAATAATAGATCTGCAAATAAAAAAGTTGTGTTTTAATTCGTGAACATTGTTCGAACACGAACTTAAAATAAACTATAAACTTAATAGCAAAAGAAACTGTTTTTGGGTTTAAATCAATGCAACAAAATAACCGCTAAACTTCAAAGCGATTATAAATACGGATATACTGCATTCAGTGATTCATAACTGAAATCATGGTTGGTTTGTGTATTTGATGAAACCGGAACAGTGTTGTGCGCGACATCTATAGGTGAAGATTTAATTTTAAACGTCAATGAGAAGAAATAATCTTTTGTTTAAAATGTTTATTCGATTCCTTGTCACAGATTAGTTTCAAAGGGAAATGGGAAACCGAGCTGTCAACATGACAATGTCTACAAGCTGCGGTCAACGTTTACTGCAAGAGTATGCGTGTTTTTACCAATACTATCTCAGTAAAGTAAGGCATCCCATCTGGGGAAAAAATTAACCGGTAAATTTGAAAATTTGTAGTTTTAACCAAAGATTAAATAAGTAACAAGGTGGGAAACAAGGCTGTCCAAGTGACAGTTGCCTACAAGCTTCGGACCATAGTTACTGTGAAAGTATGCGTGTTTTTACCAATACTAAAAAATAAAATAGAGTGGCGTGACAGCTCTTGAAGAGCCAAGGCCTAAGTGGCTTACTCTCATCAACAATTCCCTAGGTGCGTGTGAAGAATTGAGGGGACCTACAATTTTACGCCGATTCCGAACGGCAAAGTTGAGAAGCACTTTTTCATGACAGATGATACTCTTGGAAGTTTTGTCAGTTCTTCGCAAGAGGCAGTGTCCATAAAAGATGAAATAAAAACTTTGGGCCCGAGTAGGATTCGAACCCACGACGTTCTGCTTAGCAGCCAACGCACCTAACCACTAAGCTACGGACACTACCAATACTACCAATACTATCACAGTAAATATGGTCCTACCATCTGAAAATGTGAAAACAAACAAAAGAGAACTGTTAAAAATAGAAAAATCTCAGCTCATCTCTTTGTTTTTGTAACTCGCATGCATTCATGTAGACGAAAAGAAAAAAGTAAATGAAGGCATATGAAAATTGCGGGATCTAGGGAGTGAAATGTAAGTCAGTTTCCCATCTTGTTGCATATTTAATCTTTGGTTTTAACGTACGAAAGGTTAGTAAAAGATAGCAGAAAAGGGATATGTTCAGAAAGATACCAAAAAAGTAAAATTGCGTAAAAGCAGAAAATGGCTTCAAATGCATCAAGCAGTCGAATTTCCGACATCAAAATTGAACATAAATGAAACTAAAGCTTCAGTCCAATAAAGGACCTGTAATAGGTATTAGAAAAATATATCATTAAATATTGGAATAGTGGAAAAATAACACATTTTTTTTTGTCATCAGAAATATGTTTACCTATCTTATATGTTGGAAGAAAAATAAATCGAAACATAAAACGGGAAACAAGGCTGTCAAAGTGACAGTTGCTTACAAGTTAAAATTTTGGGATTGTAAATATGTGTGCTTGTTTTCACTAATACATTCCTTAAATCCGTCTATTCACCAAAGAGGCATAATTTTGGCAGTTAAATTTGAATCTAGAACTTAGGACTTTGAACTTAGGCCGTGTGCGAATTGAGTAGTTAAAACTTTGACGTTTGGTTAAAGTTTGGCATTTTGCATTAAATAAAATGTGTTAAAAATTAGACTAGCTGCGGAGCAAGTTAAAATATGACAGTAGTGGTTAAAAATTCATCCATTTTTAACCACAATTCATTTGTTCATTAGCGGACTATAATCTTACCCCAATGTTTTTAAACATTTGAATGCGTTTCTGCATCTACACATACTTAATGTAAGGCACAAATATATATATATAAATATGGTTTGACAGAAGATCTGTCAAGCATAAACCAATCATGATAATAGCTACTCCCTAAATATATATACAAGGATTCAATTAAAACTTCTTCAGAGATATAAACAAAACCGAGTTTTCGACGATAAGATTTAAGACACCCGAAATCTGTTCACACTGTATATTTCAGGTTTAACATGCAGTATTGTTTTATTTTTGCCAAAACTATTCGTAGTTAAGTATGATTTTACAATTAATACGTGTAGTAAAGGGTTTTCCAATTAGAGGTGTTATTTTGAATAGCCCGCTATTTCGGTAGCTGTCACCTTTGAAGCTGTCATTTTTGACGTTTGACAAGTAGAAACTAGGCCAAATAAAAATGGAACGATACACGCTTCAAAAACGCATTGAAATTACTAAAATTCACTATAAAAATGGTGAAAATTTGGCAGAGACGGTTCGTAAAACAAACATTTTTGGGTTGTCGTGAAGCACCTTGTCGGACCGCAATTAGCTCGTCGCGCGACTAAGTTGAAAAAAGTTCAACTTTTGGACAACTAGTTCAGCGACAAATGACGCATTGTGTTGCTAATGAGCGAATGCCATACATATTTCACATTTTTGACAGCTGTCATTTAAGTCGCCGGGTGACTGGCGGTGCATTCTGTTCTGTCAGATTAGTCGCCAGGCGACTGACAACTGCATTCTGTCAGCCCTTTAGCGAAGTAGATTAACGATAAGTCTCGACTTTTCTCCGATTTAAAAAAGACGAAACGTAGTATTATACTAAATTTGCTATTATTCTACGTTTTGATCTTCTTATTATGTACCCTTAAATCCAGAAAAGTCGAGTTCAGTAGAAACGCTAAATCAAGTCGGTGGGAATATGCTATTAATGTGCTGAGATTTTGCTTTGTCTGACGGCTCAACAGTTGTAAGAAAAGTACAAAAACAATATTCATTTGTTTTTGGAGGAATGGTGGAGTGAAGGGAGAACTGTCATTCAAAGCAAACTCGAAACGGGTACATCGTAACGCAGACGAAGACGAAGCTAGAGCGTATTTGTGTTTTAGCCTTTAACGATCTAAAATTTTATGACTCCAGTAAAAGTACAAAAAATTTAAAGCTGTGAAAAAACGCAAGTTGTTTGTTAGTCCGAAAAAGAGTTGAAACTCCCGTTTCAGTGGTTGAGCCTTTTAGTGCAAACATTATGCCAAAAAGAACATCAATCGACTTTCCAAACATCATTCAGTGTAAATGTCAATTCGTTCTCATCATCGACACAAACCATACAGTGTTATTTAAACCATTCATTCTGAACATATCCCTTTTCCAGCAAAACAAAATCAGATTTCCAGAATTTCTTCCAGTATGCGGTTGCATTCTACCAGCAAAGCGAAATGGAATATTCGCCTCCTGGAAACTGGAATTCTATTTATTACAACAACAAATCGCAAAGAAAATAAAACATGGCCACCCGAATGTCAGAAGTCGTCGTCTTCGTTGTCGTCGGTTTTAATCAATCTTCCGAATCCGAAACTCGAGTGCGAAACTAATTTTTCTTATTTTAATTTATCTTGTTTTTTACACCAAAAAAAAGTTCCAATTGTGAAGAAAAAATCTGCTTAAAATGTAATCAAATAAATAAACTATCAAAAGAAATGTTAATTACAACAGAAAAGTAATTTTTTCCAAGTGAAATCAACAGCAAAAAATAGAAAACCGAGTGTCCATAAAGAATCAAAGTGAAAAAAAAGTGAAGAAAATTTTCATTTCCCCCAATAGTCGGGAGAGTTTTGTGTGTGATTTTTCTTGTTTTTCCTGAATGTCTTAACTCAAAATTGTTATAAATCCAAAGAAGAGGAATATTTTCAATTCGAGAAATTAAAGGAAATCGCCCATAATGACGACGGGTAAGTGGAAAATTTGATCAAAGAAAAAAATGATGGAAATCCAACAGGAACGAAAAAAAAATTGAAAACGACGCAGCCGAGCAGATGAGTAGAGAGGGTGTAGGTGGATTGTGGTGGTGGAATGGTAGTTGTTTGGCGGATGGAGGTGGAGGATGGATAACGACTTCATTACTTAAAAGTTCGTCAAACTTGCTTCCTTATACTGCAATCGTCTACCCTGTTTGCTTAGTAATCGATGAAAACCAGTATCCAATTAAATTAGATTGTTCATCCTTCTTTACGAGCTTCCAAAGTTGTTCCAGCCAACCAGTAGGGGTGCGTCTTTTTGTCTTCGAAAAATGAGCATATATGAGAGTAGAGTCACCTTTGCTTCTTGATTACTCTTCATTGAAAAAAAAAACCAAGGTGTTTCCTCTTTTGTCGTTGCAAAAGACGACGCACGGCGAGTGCGACAACAAAGAAGGTTGTTCGACTTTGCGAACAAAACAATTTATCGACGAAAAGCAAATTTACCTTCAGGTTTATGGACTTTTGGTAGAATTTCTTGCTTAAACTTCTTGAAATCGTCTTGTGATGCACTTCGCAAGAAAAACGAAAAAACAGAATTACTCATCTTGTTGTTGATGGGAGTTGGAGTCAATAGCTCCACCAGCCGCTGTGAATAACCAAACGAGGAGTTGGAGAAGAAGGATGTGATGCGGCTTTTTCTTGTGTATTCGCTTGCGGGACCATTTCATTGCCATTCACACACATACATCTCATAATTTTTGAAAATTGAAGGACGACGACAATTTCTCTAATTCAAATAATTCGGCATAATGCCAGATTTTTCGTTTTTCTGTTCCGGCTGCCATGAGCACGATTGACTCTCGCCCTCGCGGAGGGAGGTGGTTCGCTTTTATTCCAAACCAAACTGAACCCATGTCCCGAAGCCAAAAACCATTGAAAATGTTGTCTGGAATCTGGATTGGGAGTTGGTCGTTTGCTGGTTTGTGTTTGTTGTCCTTTCTTCAACGGCACGGTCGAGTCACGATTCACAATTCACAATTTACAAACCGAAAAACGAAAAAGCAAGAAATTCCTTCCCTATGACGTTATGGTGTTCTCTTCCCGTAACTGGCATTCGTTTTGTTTTCATATTCCAATTTTCAACTCAAGGTTTTGTCGTGTTTTTCCTTCTTTTCCTCTCTTGTGCGCTTGCAATGGCAATCTTTTTTGGTTATGTTTTGTGTGTTCCTTCTTCACTTTTTCGGTTCATGTGATTTTTGTTGTGGGAATTTAAGTTTCTGGTTGGGTTTGGTTGGCTCTGATTCTGATGGAAGAAATTGTTGCTTTTGTTTCTGAGAATCGAAGTCGAATTGGATTTTCGGCACATACAAAGGTCAGCACAAGCCACAAGCCCACGAACGAAACGAAAAACAGAAACAAGAGCTTATGTGTTTATTGGAATGGTCTCTTATCTCGGTGCTCTTGTTTCTCGTGTTTTGTTTTGTGGGAATTATTTGAAAACAATCAATTAAATGCGATAAGAACGATTTAGGAAGAAGCTATTTCGAAATGAAATAATTAATAATCCGAGTGGGACCTTAGGTTCCTATTTGATATGGCAATGTAAGTGGAACTGGAATTTTTATTGGGGATTTGGTCATCTATTCTTATAAGCTTGTCATTAATATTTGAGAACGAGAGCGAGGTCGTTAAAGAGCTCGTAAATTCTGTTGTGTGCAGTTCAGCTTTGTACCAACGACGATGTTTATATTGTTTGTGGATCCGGGACATTAATGCTTTGTCTTTGAACTATTAAAAGACTTGGGTAGTTGGCTCCTGACGAAAATAAATTAAATCTTCCACAAAACTGAAAGCAAACATGCACACTTCAGTCGCATAAAATCAAGCGCTCTGGTATCCGCAGTCACTTGGTCCTTGAACCGTAGGTTCGGTCTTCTTGGCTGGAGCGTTGTCGTCCTCGCTCCATGTGACCGAGTCGATAAATTCTTGGTCTTTTCTTTGTTCTCTGGATTATATGCAAATCTTGGTACAGCTCGTACAGTTCGCTGTTGAACCGTCCATAGAGTAGGACTGGTAAAATCGAAGTAGCAGCTGTAATTCTTCATCAGATCTCCACGAAGAGGTCGATTGTGGGATTGATGTTTGTTCCAAGGCACGTGAACTCCTTAACTACCTTGAAATGATGCTACTAACAGTGACGTTTTGTTCTAGGCGGTGGACAGATGTTGCTTTGTTTGTTGATAGCATGTATTTTGTTTTGTCCTCAGTCACTTCCAGACCAATAGCTTCGCCTGTTCTTCAATCGCTTTGAAGGCCTCAAGCACAGCTCTTTTGGATCGACCGATGATGTCTATGTCATCCGCATAGCCTAGAGCTGGGTGGATTCGTTGAAGATAGTGTTTTCCGTGCTCACACCTGCCCTGCGCAGGACTATGTTGAAGAAATCACATGACAGCCCATCTCCTTGTCTAAACCCTACGCATGTTTGAAACAACTCGGATTAGCTGTTACCCATTTGCACACTGCTCTACATATTGTTTAGGGTCATGCGGCACAGCTGGATTAGTTTGTTTGGGATCCCGAATTCTGACATCGCCATCAAAAGCTCTTGGCTGAGGGCTGAAACTGGGTTTTCACTGATCGTTCTTGCTTCTCTTCCGTCATTGACTCGTTCGACATTATGCGCATTCAGCAGCTGTTGGAAGTGCTGCTTTAAGACATCTGCAATTCCCTGTGCTTCGGTGACTTTTGAAACCAGAAGCTAATTGCTTCAAACTTTTGAAAAAATGGCGATTCTCAGAAGTGATGCTTTTTTCTGAATTGAAACTTTTATCCTGAGTAGGACTAATGCACCAGACAAAGAAATCGCTTGGTTTAGCCAGAAAGTCCTCTAATCTCCGTATTCGACAAACCCAATTCTTCTTAGACAAAAAAAGACTAAGGGAAAAAATACTAAAATGTCCCAAAAGTTTTTTTTTTTTTTTTAATCTGAGGAGTACCCCAATGAGACTCAAATCTCAAATTGATACTACTATTGAGAAAGCTTGATAACCGTTCGGTGCCAATTCAGCCCTGCCAGGGCCAGAGAATTCCATGATTTCACTACTTGAGAGTGTGTGGCGAGTCCGGATGTTATCCTCGCTATTATTCTGAAGAAGTGTTCTTCCACGCTGACAAAACCCTTGAGTAAGCTTTTCCATCTATCCTATTCTTCCGGGCAGTTCCAAAAATAGGAGAATCTTCTTATTATCGACCAATTGCACTTACGTCTCTCCTTTTTAAGCTCACGGAAACATTGATAAAATATCATCTCGAGAAATATCTCGAAGACCGAAAGCTTCTTAATACATGGCAGTATGGCTTTCGCAGCAACAGTTCGACTGGTGATCGGCTGGTTTATCTCACCGAACAGTGGAACGAATCTTACATCGTTTTGGAGAAAGTAAGATTGTTGCACTTAGCATATTGCTCTTTTATCGTAAATGCGTGCTTTCGGTATCGATGAATCCCTTCTTTTGAAGTCAGAAACCCGCAATATAAAAATAAATGCTGGTGTGCCCCAGGGCTCCGTTTTGTCTCCGACTCTCTTTCTATTTTCATGAAGTATCTCTTGACTGTAACTTCTTATAAATTGTTGCGCTGACGATAGTGCCTACTCTTACCTTTTCTTATTCGTTTCCAGACTCGCATCCCTCCTCTTCGGATGTGGAACTGCAACGGCAAAATATGATAAGCCCATTAAACTCTGGACTTAAACAGAATTTTACAATGTGGAATACAAAATCGCGTAGAGTTTTATGCTTCGAACATCCAATGCTGTCTTGTATCGTTGAAGCGAGATATACTCCCCCTGCCACTGATCATGAGGGGCACTGGCATCAATGAGACCGAACATCTCGAGATTCTCGGTATGTGCAACGAGCACATATGCGATGTCGCCAAAAATGCCGCAAGATGTTAAGGTTTCTTAAGACGGTGCAAGAAATGTTTCTCCCTGTTTGATCTGGCTATTATCTATAAGACCAATATCCGTCCAAAGCTCGAGTGCAATTCTCATCTCTGGGCTGATAGAGACATAACCGAATCATTCATCTCGTAGAGCACCGTGTGTCGAAACGTCTCTTGTCTCTCTCTTTTCTATTGTTACTTTTACGGTAAGTGACCTAGTGAAATAGCCAGTGGCATTCCTCCCCTTAAACAATTCACCTGTAATACTGTAGGCTAGAAATGCCTATCAGTTTACCCTCTATCCCAATAGAGAATCGTTCTTAGTACTACGCGAACGTAGAACTCTCTTCCACACTCTGTCTTTCCCAATAATTGCAATGTTCAGAAATTTAAGACCAATGAACACCGGTACCTCCTTTCCAACCCCTTTCCTCCTTCCTAAAGCACTCACTGTGTCTCTGGGATAATAATTGTATAAAAAACCCCCGTAGTGTGTTTCCTTCGACGCAGGACCCTTACGTCCAAAGCCTATGAGAGTGAAACTGAGTGGCGTTGCTGAGAACCCTATTTTTCATATTTGAAAACTAAATTTTCGAAGCTTATTTTAATTATTCATGACATATAGGAGTTCCTGTGACAGCTTGTCATAATTTTAACAGCTCATCAAAATTAAACAGCATTGGCTGTCTCCCGTTTACGTAACAACTTTCCAAAATTTATTACTAATCGCTCTCATTTCAAAATTTATCCATGAAACGTGATTTTTCTGAGAATTTTATCAGATTTTCGATGGGTTTTGCTGCTGATGGTTCATATTTTGAACATTTTATTAGCTTCATGCAAATAAATTGAACAAACAACAGGAAGTCCATTCATTTTACTCAGGAAGCTCAATAATGAAACAACCCAAATATTTACCCGAGATAATAAAATGCCTCTTGGTAGATAAATTAAACAAAAATTCCTTTGTGCTAAAAATTGTTTTCAAATTCCGTTGCATTAACAATTTCTTCGATACCTTTCCACTTTTTTTTTTTATCGCACTGTAAATATTTCCCATGACACAACTCTTCCTCGGGACATGATGGAAGAATAAAGAATGCAATGTGTCGTCAAAACACTTTGTAAACAATACTCTGAGCTCTTTTTAATCTAACGCAACGCTTGCATAAAATTTTGTTTTCTTAATTTCTTTTTTTCAATATGTAACCAAATACTAAACGAAACTATAAACAGACAGCAACGGTACTCATAAGCCAGTGACCTTGGACTCGTTACTTTTGTTTATAAACGAAAACGAATGCGAGTATTATGTATCTCGCATGCATAGCCCAAAATGTTTCTATAGTGGGCCGTTCCACATTTTATCTGAAGTTAAAATTTTTGTTTTTTGAATTTGTGGAGTGCCCTTGATTTGACTTGGTGGGAAATAAAAAAATCCTTTCCTTATGGACAAAAAGACCAAATGCTTACATAAAACCATGAACTTGCCATTTCTGGGTCACTGGAGTAAATTTTTTTCAATCATATGGAATTCGCCTTCTTCGTTTAAAAAAAATGTCCCAATAGCAGTCTTGGAATTCCAATGAAACTTGTTCTTCTATTGAATTTCTGGGATTGTAGGTCAATGCATTCGATAAAAGCAATTCAATTGTATGTACCTACATCTCTCTCTCTCTGCCCCCCTCTTTATTTGTTGTTGAAAGATGAGAGATTAAGTAGGGAGAAGGTAATCATCTGGAGGGCACACATCGCCCGGAGGTTCCGTTTCTGATGGTTTTGCAATTAATTTAGCAGTGCAGCTCAAAAGGCTTACTCATCTGCAAATTGAATAAAAGCATTCAAATTACATGAGTGCACGGTGTTGCCACTTTATTGTGATGGGAGGAGTAGTAGAAATGTTTTACAAAAATAAAACGCGTTGTTGAACATTTTAAAGAGGAAAACAATACAAAAAAATTAGTTTTGACAGTGGCAACATTGTGTTTGTTCATTTGTTGTATTCGGTTATTTGGCTGGGAATGAGAACAATTCAGGAGGGGTTACCACATTGTAAATCTCTCATTACTTCGTTGCTGATTAATTATCCGCAATCAAATGCTTGAAGCTTGATGTTTAATTAGTGTGGGGATGATGCAGTTTCATTGGAGAAGCAAAACAGCTTCCACAAATTCAACCACAATAACAACAATACAATACGCAAATATTTAACGTTGAATGTTTGGACTTTTGTTGTACGTATATGTACTTAGAATTCGTGTGTGCTTTTTGTGAATTGTGAGTCCTAAAAGTGAGAATTTCGGGAATTAATAACTTTTTTTAATTGAATTAATCCTGTTTGGTAGTGAAATTTTTTCTTAATCGGGATCCGGCCGGGGGCTCTAGGTAATTTCCACACAATCCCGTTGCAGTACTGTATTCTAACGTAAACTGTATTGCAAATGACTTTCCGGGCCGGTTCGTCTTCGTTCTTTGTGTCCAGCCCACTAGAGTCTACCAAACTTCACTTTTGATATTGAGATGGTTTGATCAGCACATCCACGTTTGGTATGCATCTGGTATTTTTGTCTTGACTTCCTGATCAATGCTATATGGCCTTGTAGCATGGGATTTTCAGATTATCATATAGCGGACTCGTCTTTTATAGTGTAAGCTGACTGCTAATTCCTCCCCTAAGTACAAAAAATAGCATGCATTAGCACTACAGGGGTTATGAGGACTACCCCAACAGCGAGTCTCGAAGTGATCCTTAACCTCACCCCCTTAGATTGATTTGTACAAGAATCGGCAGCAAACAGCGCTCTTCGACTTAGTCAAATCAATATCTGGAGAATTAGTCAAATCGGCCTTACCACGAATCTTACAAAATATGTTGGCAACAACGTCTGTACAGACTACATGTCTCCTAACTTAGAATAGCTTCCCCAATAGACAAGATTTGGAAAACAGTGTTCCTTACACTAATGAACCGAATTTTACCATTTTTACGGATGGTTCGAAAATGATTACTATAGTAGGAACAGGTTTCTTCTCAGAAAACCGTAACCTTGCCAATTCATTCAGGCTCCCCGACCATAGCATTGTCTTCGAAGCCGAAATCTTGGCAGTGAAAAACGTTGCTAAACAAATATCGATGACGGCGATTTCAAACGCTGATATCATTTTTTCCATTGACAGCCAAGCAGCAATAAAAGCGATTTCTACCACTCAAATCAAGTCAAAGCTTTTTCTTACTGTATGTCGCGTAGAGCTTAGGGTTCATAGTATGTAGCATAATGTAAGACTGCTGGGTTCCCGGTCACATTGGTGCGCCGGGAAATGAAAAAGCGGATGAGCTCGCAAGAGAAGGCTGAGTACTTGATCGCTTTCCATAGTTCAGAGCATCAGAATCCCTCATTGCCAATTAAAACGAAAAAACAACGAGTCGAAATTATTAAACTTTACTACCGAAATTCGGAGTCAGTTGTCAACACTTTAAGAGCGCTACGTACAATTTATGGTCGTCATAATCGTCCTGCCAGATCAACAATTGAGCGTCTAGTGGAAAAATTTAAATCCACAGGCTCAGTACAAAATGTTCCCGTGCCAGTGAGACAAAGAAGTGCCCGTAGTGTCGAGAATATTGCTGCCGCTAGCGCATCAATTGCGGAAGACCCAAATCAGTCTCTCACACGTCGTTCTCAAGCGTTGGGCATCTCTGTGACGTCGTTGTGGCGAATTTCACGAAAAGATCTTGGCCTAAATCCTTAAAAGATCAAATTGACGCAAGAACTGAAGCCGCTTGATCACCAGAAGCGTCGTATGTTCGTGAATTGGGCTGAGCAACAACTTGAAAATGATCCGGATTTTCATCGAAAAATCATCTTCAGCGATGAGGCTCATTTCTGGCTGGATGGCTTCGTCAATAAGCAAAATATGCGTTATTGGTCAGTCAGCAATCCACATGTGCTTCACGTGGCACCATTACATCCCGAAAAAATCACTGTTTGGTGCGGTTTACATGCTGGTGGTGTCATTGGGCCGTACTTCTTCCGTGATGATCAAGACCGGCACGTTACTGTGAATGGAAATCGCTACCGCTCAATGCTAACCGATTATTTTTGGAATGAATTGGATGATATGGACATGGACGATATGTGGTTTCAACAGGACGGTGCCACATGTCACACAGCGGGCCAAACAATCGAATTATTGAAAACGAAGTTCGATGAGCGCATTATCTCCAGAAATGGACCTGTGAATTGGCCGCCTTGTTCATGCGATTTAACGCTGTTAGACTATTTCCTGTGGGGCTACGTCAAATCTATGGTTTATGCCAACAAGCCAGCGACGATTGATGAACTTCGTACGAATATCGAACGTGAAATTGCAGCAGTATCGGCCGATTTATGCTTGAAAACCGTCAAAAATTGGGTTCAGCGTCTGGACTTCTGCAAGCGTGCCCGTGGTGGCCATGCAAAAGAAATCGAGTTTCATACATAATGGCATCAAATGTACTTCCACAGAAAAAGAATTTCATTGATATCCAAAACCGTTTTTTTTTTTATTTAAGAAAACTTTTGTAGGGTCCCTATTGAAAAACCCTTTATTAGTTACAATATCATTCAAAAATCAATTGATAGATGGAACCTCTTAGAAACTTGCGGTAACACCAGGAAACTCTAGCCGAATTACGACAAGAAGAGATCCGATAGGATCTTACTTCTTAAAAAAAAAAAAACTCCCTAAGATCCTTCATAAGCGTGATTACCTGACATAACCTACTTGGCTACCACAAAATGAAGTGCATAGGCCATAGCACAGACGACATATTATGTAGAGGCCGCGGCAACGACGAAGAGCACGAAAACACCGCTCACTTCCTATGCCACTGTCCAGCACTCTGTAAAACTAGGAAAACATTACTTCAACAAACCAGAAGAGCTATCTGAACTCCCAGGCAATCGCATGAACTTTGTCAAGTCCTTTACATGGCTCGACGAACCATAGATTTCATAGGTTTAAAATCTTTTTCAGGAGTTGCAATACTTTGGGATATCACATTGACCTAAGTGAGACGGTAACTGTCAACTCACATAACCTAACCTAACCTAAGTGCACTTCCCATTCCCATAACTCCAGAATGCTTTTGAGAACTGTGATTAGATTTTCCAGGTGCATATTTCGGACGAATTGGTAGAACTTCCGCGAGAACCTCAATCTCTATATCTTTCTATTTCACAGACATATTTTGTTAGCGAGCTGATTTATTTTGCCTATTTAGCTTGTTTTCTTCGTTCTTGAGCCTTTTATATTCATGTTTGTGTGCCAGCGTTTTATTTGATTGCCACTTTGGTTGTTAATACCCTTCTTACGTTCGGTCGCTAGCTTGCATTCATCATCAAACAAAAGTGGCTCTGAGCACAGCTAATGAAATTATTTTTGGGGCACTTCTCTTCCACGGTCGGCATTCTAATTTCAGAACTTCGTCTTTCCTCTGCATCGAGCTTCTCGAGGGGGAGTCCAAGCGCACAAGATCAAAGAATGATAGCTCCTCGATATGAGCCTATCGCTATCAGAATAGAGGAATTGACTATCAATTAGCGCGCAGTCTGTTTGGTAAGGAGTGACTTCATCAGGCGAATCCACGATTCCTAATCCGAACTATTTTTGCATTGAATTCACCGAGAATGGTTTAAGCTTCATATCTTATGCCGGCATTGAGGGCGAGTGCGTATAGGCATACTGCGGACTCCTCAGTATTTTCGTGAACTTTCATGATTTTCTTAGATTTCCCTACGCGCGAAGGGTGATTTCGCAAGACAACATTTCTACCTGTCAAGCTGTTATGCCAATTTTGGTAGCTCTGCAAAGCACATCACCCAAGCTAAAAAGAAAAAAAAAACGGAACAGCTACCTAAAATATAGCTCTTCAAACATTTTGTGTGTTTTTTTTTATAACTTCCTCTTAATTTTCAAACAAAAAACAGACGCTGCTGCCCGTAGTGGTGGCGGTAGCGGTAGCAGTGTCGACGAACGGACATGAAATGCATTTCCTCCCACATTTTAATTGAATTCGATTTATATATACCAGACACAGATTCCGAAGCAGTTCAAAGGGTAAACGAATTGAGTCTTCGTTTTTCAACTCCGGTGATGTTTTGTTTTTCATTATTTTCGTTTTCTTATTAAATACTATTGTTAAAGGGGAGTGATGTTGAGAACAAAAAGGGGGGCGATAGACGATTATTTCTTAATTCTCGAGGAACCACAAAATAATTTATTGGTTTCATTTATTTTGTTTCATTCGGATTCTCAAGAATTCCTCGAAAAGAGCTTAATTCACTGAAATTCTAGGAATTCCAACAATTGAATTGTGCGGACTTGGGATCTCTATAAAGTTTGAATTCGAAGAGATTGTGTGCTGGCTAGAGTATTTTTATTTCGATGAATCATTTTGTTTTTGTAATCCAGATTTAACTGATTTGAATTCATGTTTTGGCGTCGTCAACGGCGGCGGCGACTGATTGACAGATTTGAAAAAAAAAAAACAGAAAGTTCGCTTTACTATTCAGAAAAAGGCAGAGGATTTGTCATGATGTGAAATGCATTTCAATGATCAAATCGCAGATTCATAGAATGAGAAAGGGAGATTGTGCGATTTCCGCATTTGAATTGAAAAGACGATCGCAGGTCTGTTATTTAATAAATTGATAATCTGAGATATGACTTTCACACGATCTATTCAATCGAATGATTATTTTGTATTCTAGGGGGGTTTAAGGATTGACAAAGATTATTTGTTTGTTAGAATCGACACAGCGAGAGCCCAGATTATAACTCTCTGCTGTACACTCACTCGCCTGTGTACCGCTACATCATAAAAAAGGTAGCCGATACCTCGATAGGTTACAAACTACGACTACCCCTGTAAGGAACCCATGATATGATGGTGAGTGGCGACTTTACGTCGTCGTTACGTACGTACGTCGTTTCAAATAGTCCATCGGCGTCAATTCTTGATTCAGCTTCATCTTGCATGTATGGCTCTAAACCTGAATCACTACGCAACTGACTAATTTGGATCGCTTAAACGGCAGCGATATTTTCGACATTTCGACCAAACCACTGTCTCAGTGACTCGGCAAGATCACATAAATGATGATTAGTGAGAAGGTGCGTTCAGAAATTAAGTACAAAGTTATCAAATCCCTATTGGATATTATCAAACAACTATGGAGATACGTCACTGCTACTGGCCACTTTTCTTTAACAAATATTCGGACAGAAAACGAATTATACCAACTTTAACAGAATGTGGATATATTCTAGACCCTGCAGAAGAAGAAAAGAGCATCCGCAGCCTCTCAGCTCAAAGATCTAGAAGAGTCTCGGGCAGGGAACAACATCCGACGTTTCGTTAAAAGGTCGAAGCAATTAGCTTCTTCAGAACCAGGACACAGGCTCTTCGAAGCAGTGAAGGAAACCTAGTCACCGAAGCACAGGAAATTGTAGATGTTTTCAAGCAGCACTTCCAATAGCTGCTGAATGCTTAATGAGCGTGTTTAACCGTTCTGCAACACAATAATCGGCACGTACCAGTGTGGCTTTAGGCCAGGCTGATCAACGATAGAGCAAATATTCACACTAAGGCAGATCCTGGAAAAGACCAACGAATTTCAAGTCGAAACTAACCATCTTTTCATCGACTTCAATGCTGCTTCTAACAGCATCCGCCCCGAAGAGCTTATAATTGCGATGTCTGAATTCGGGATCCCGAACAAACTGATCCAGCTGTGCCACATGACGCTAAACAATTCGCAGTGCAATGTGTAAATGGGTAACATCTCATCCGAGTTGCTTCAAACATGCGCAGGACTTAGACAATGAGATGCGTTGTCATTTCTTCAACATAGTCCTGGAGCAGATAGGGCTCAAGGCAGGTGTGAGCACGGAAAACACTATCTTCAACAAATCCACCCAGCTCCTTCCTAGGCTATGCGGATGACATAGTCATCATCGGTCGATCCAAAGGAGCCGTGCTTGAGGCCTTCAAAGCGATTGAAGAACAGGCGAAGCTCGTTGCTCTGGAAGTGAATGAAGACAAAACAAAGTACATACATGCTATCAACAAACAAAGCAACACTTGTCCACCGTCTAGGACAAAACGTCACTGTTGGTAGCAGCTATTTCGAGGTAGTTAAGGAGTACAATTCCACAAACGACACCTTACTGGAGAGCCGAAGAAGAATTCCCCTTACCGCTGCTGCTTCGCTTTGAAAAAACAACTGGGTTCAAAGCTCCTCACTCGAAAGACAAAGTGTCTGCTATACAAAACTTTGATTTTACCAGTCCAACTCTACGGCGCCGAAGGCTGGACTATAAGTAAAAAAGAGGAATTGATACTGGGCACTTTCGAAACAAAAATTCTTCCACGGATTTTCGGTCCCTTATGCGACGATGGCGAAGAAGGTTCAACCGAGAACTGTACGAGCTGTGCCAAGATGTGGATGTAGTCCAGAAGGTCAAGAAAAGACGACTTGGCTTGGCCACATCGACCGAATGGACGACAACGCTCCAGCCAAGAAAGTGTTCTCATCGCAGCCTCCAGGTTTGAGACGACAAGGACGACCAAACCTACGGTACAAGGATCAAGTGACTTCGGATGCCAGAGCGCTTGGTTTCGGCGACTAGAGAATGCATGCGAGGGACCGTTCACGATGGAAGGCTGCAGTATCTCAGGCTGAGATCCTCATGGAATTGTGATCCGGTTAAGTAGTAAGGATATGGTCTAGTAAGCCTAGACGTAACGCCAACACCAAGTGAATGTAAAAACCTGCCCAAAATAAATTTTAGAAATCAAATTAATATGAGTCACCCATTGCCTCATGTCATGACTAATATTATTTTTATTTTGGTCCATTTCCAAAAACCCTAAACTTTCCCATAAGTACTCATAGGTGAACTTCTGCAAGGCCTGTTAAAACTGTATATCCTTCTTACACATAGATAGACTCTCGAACCACTCAAATCCATCTATCTTAAGTATCAAACAAAATAACAATAAAAAACCGAAAATAATAATAAACCAAATAGAGAGCCTGTCTGTACTGTTTGCCCATCCATTTGTTATTATTGTCTGGTCGAGTATTATTTTTGAACTTCTATCACGACTCCTTTCGACACTCGATTGTCTTCCCGAAAGAACAACAAAAACCCATCACAAAAGTTGGTTTTTGTTTTATGTACCTACATTGAAAGTCTTGAGATATTTGTGTATAGATTGTGGTGATTAAATGGTCAATGCCATTTTTCTTAAGTGTCCATACCACTCGACACTCAGCAATAACCACATTCCGAGTCAATGACGTAAGTTGTGTCGATAGTCGCTGATGGCAAATGCCAATAAAGTACCTCTCTTCGGCTTCAAAAACACCATTTCCATATTTTATTCTTCCTTTCACTCCATAGTGCCATAGTGTTCATCGGCAGTGCCATAATATGAATATCAATGTTGTTGTTGATTTGAACGAAGAGTTAGAGTCAGTCGGTGAATAATGAATGCATCTGGATGGCTGGATGAAGACAAAACGCGCACCCTAAAAACTAAACTTAAGGGCGCCGAAAATAAATTTGTAAATTCTTTCACACAACTCTTGCACTGTAATATTCATTCTTTTCAACAACAACAGAACACGTGTAGATAATTCTTTCATTCTGGATGAATACAAAACTAATCTGCAGCAGTGTCACATGTGTCGTCGTATATTATGCTACGTTGAATGATTCGATTCGATGAGAGAGAGAGAAAGAGAATACAATTGAAATGGAAAAAAAAGTGCGTCGTCGTCGTCTTCGTCGCCAACTTGTCCAGCAGATGTAACGGAGTGAGGCGCATTATCATCTTTTGCTACGTGATAAGAATCGTCAACACCATTTTGCCGATGATTCCAACTAGATAACAACGAGTTATGTCTTTTGCCTGTCAAACTAGAATTTCAATTGAATGCGGAATGTCTCAGTTAATTGAATTGCATGTTAATTTCAAGTCCCACAGGGCCACAGCTACTTGAATTACTTGCGGGATGGAATGGCCAGTCTTCGGTCTCAATGAATAAATAAATCTGGAAATCTTTTTCTTGAATTTCACCTTTTGCGTGTTTTTGTGGTCGAGTTGATAGTTAAATAGAGATTATGGACTTTGGCGATTTCACTAATTGATCCTACAGCGAACCGAGTTTAATTTTAGCTTGATCGATTTTAAAGAAACACATAAATACATGTGCTTATCTTTTAATCGTAATTTGCATTTTATTGCCGGGTGTGTTTGAAACAGAATCATAAAAAAAATCGATTAAACTTAGGGTTCGAATTAGTGTTAAGCTGATTCATTCGTTGAGAAATTTAATAAAATTTTGCTTACCAACTGATTCGACGAGTGAAGTTTTTACTGACACCAAAAGCTCTGATAAGAATAAGTGTTGAACTCTGCCCTGGCGTTGGTCAAACAAGATTCAGCGAATTGTACGGCACAAACTAATGACTTGATATAGCCCCATTAAAAGTAATGTAGAGGTGTTAAGCCGTACGAACGACTTTTAAAAATAAAGTTGCTACAAAATTGATTTTGTAACAAATTGATGGTTAAGTTCGCCTTTTTGGAACCAAATGTTTTCGATGTCGATACTTTTTCGTGCTAAAAAATCGATAACGCCGTCAATTCACTCCTTTCTCTTTTCAAAAGAACAGATGATGCTAACAGTGTTTCAGCCACACAACATAGTCAAATTTAATAGATGCATTGGTTCACAAATTGTTTTGATTACTTCAGAATAGTAAAATTAGTACGAAAATTGAATGAATTGCAGGCTCACTAGACCGATTGAGCCTCTTTGCCCTCGGGAATAGATATTTTTCTCAAAAGGCAAATTTTGACATTTTGGAAGCGTATCTAGTTCATGATGAAGAACATTACTGGAGTGAAATGTCATCACTGTTTGATGCTCTCAAGTCTCAACTTTCAAACTATCGATACCTACTTCTCTTGAAGTTATTTTTGATATAAATTTATGAAAATCGAAGTGAAATTCATAGAATAAATGATCATCTTTAACATTTCTTTTAACAATCCTGTGCTCGATACAAACCGCATGATACCATCATGCACTGCTCTATAATGTCCAGAGTACAAATCTAAATCACCAACTGCTGGGCAAACGTAGGTCTTTCAGGGGAATTGACATCAACCAACCAACTAGTGCAGAAATAAGAAAAGAACCTCAGTTATTCATCTAAAATATAACAAGGCAGCTGGACTTTTTGGGAAAATGAAACCTTCCCCAGGAAATGAAAGGATTATAAGTTATTGTCAAGAAGAAAGGCGATCCTAAAAATTGCAATAACTGGCGTGGTATCACTGTTTTGTCCGTCTTCCCAAAGCTTATGGCAACTGTAATTCTCATATACGTCGACTTTGAAAAGGTCTTTCGATCGCGTTAATTGCGATTGTGTATCTAGAGTAAGCTTGTTGTTCTAGGCATCCCTGAAAAAATGTTGGCTATCATTAAACGAGCCATAAGGAGCTTCGTTTTGGACACCTTTCCGGCGTCAAGGAGTGAGACAAGGAGATGTAGATACTGTCACTATTCTATATTCCTACTTGCGATTGATGATGGTGTGATTGCCACAGAGGTTGCAAAGGAGAGACTATAGGTATTCAGCGGAATCTGTTTGATAGTCTAAGCCATTTGTCACCGATGATATCTGTTTCCTAACAAACAACATTGGTGCCAAACTAAATGTGTCCTCCATCGCAACATTATGGGGAAGTGGCTGGCCTAAAGATTAATGCCACACAAGCCGAGACCAACAACAGCAGGTTACCCTGACTTAACGTATTTTGACTATTTGTATAGTTATGTGCCACTCGATGGTGGATCGGACCAGAACGTCAGCAGTAAATTGAGTCCAATGTATCGTTTGAGAATTAAAAATGTTATTCGTTTTATCAACTCTCGATTATTTTGAAAGAATTTTGAGAAGTTTGACAGTTAATAATCAAAACGATCGGAATGGCGAAGGCAGAAATATTAATTTGTGGTTGATAAGCTGAAAAAACACAGTTTGACTGCTAACGGAAGACGAGAAAAAATTTAATTTTTTTTCTTAGAAAGTGTCTCCCATCGATGTTCAGTATTCAGTTCGATAACTGAGGAGAGAATTTAATTTTAGTACTAGAAGCTCGATACAGAACTCGATAACGTGAGAGGTAATGCCAAACACACAAAATTCAGTAACGTATTATTTGATAAGGGATATGGTAATTCGTTTTGCTTTACGTTTGTGAAACGTGGAAAAGCTCCGCCAACATCTCGAGCAGGTTAAAAGCTTTTGTTAATCGTTGTAATTGTTAAATCCTATAAACATCCGATGGCCACAAATCCAACAATAAATTGTGGCTTAAAACAGTAAAAACAAAATTAATTGTTATCGACGAGAAATAACATGATGGTTATATACTGAGGATACCAGACGGCAAAATAGCGAAACAATGCTTTCAATTTAATCTTGAGGTGTAAGGCAATTTGGTAGGCCGCGAACAACTTGGATGTTAAGGTAAAACGGAAGCTCAGGATAGGAAGGACCTAGTTGTCGCCTAGGGTTAAAGTGTTGCTGGCCACCGTAACAAAAGAAGAAGAAGAACAAAAAAATCTCGGAAATATAAGACAGAAGAATAAATGCACGGCCTTTCGCAACATCCAAAAAATGTTATATTTTCAAGGCTCTTTAATTTCAAAAACCTTAGCATTACTTCGAACCTGCTGCTGTAAAAGACAATGCTCGTACCAGTACCCACTTACGGGTTCGAGATTCCTAGTCGCGAAAAGTCGAACGGAAATAGTTTGCCAAGCTGCCATCAAAGCCTTAGCCAGTGAGACCATAAGATCAAAGGCAGTTTTAAACTGTAGGAAAGAATTAAATAGAATCTGCCACACTAACCAGGTAGCTCTGCTGGGTTCCTGGACACAGCAATATAGAAGGGAACGAAATAGTAGATGAACTAGCAGGAAAGGGTCAGAAGCAGACACAAGTAGTAGTGACCATTCAGATAGGTACCACTCGTCCCGATTGGGTACTCAAGAGGAAGATAGACCTTAAATCAAAAGAGATAATCAATAACTCCTGGAAATCCAGGGACGATTGCGTAATCTCTAGAAGTTTATGGCCTAACATTAATGAAAAGGAAACTGGGTATATTTTATCGCTGAGTAAAAGGAACATTAAAATCCTGATAGGTGTACTAACGGGTCATTGTGCCATTGGGACAATGGCCAACAAGATAGGGGCTTTTGCACCCGACTTCTGTAGGAGCTGTCAGGATGAGGAGGAAATAGAAACCATTAAACACCTGCTCTGTGACTGTCCGAACCTCCAAACTAACCGACTCCGTCATTTTGGGAACAGGTTTGTTGGGGAACTGTATGATCTAGCACAGGTCTCAATGGCAAACATGAAGAAATTTATAGATAGCACAGGCTGGTTCGTTAACGAGCCGCTCTACGTTAATCGACAACTTTGAATAGCATCGATGCTAACTTTTATTTTTATAGGGGATCACAATGGACCAGTAGGCCCCCGTGTATGCAACAGTTTACGCTGTGCACACCCCTCATAACCTTACCTAACCTAACCTAACAATCACGTTCACGGTAGGTGTTAAAGGAGGCCCGGAACGGATCCCGGTTATGGAGGTTAAAAGGCCAACTATAATTGCTTATGTGAACTTAAGCTACTGTCAAAAAATTGGTTGAAATTTCATTAAGTAATCAAAAAACGTAGACTTGACCTTCTCTTCTTTAAACTGTCAAATTCATTTAAGCAATGAGCGAATGAAACCGGACTAGGAAAATTTGAACGAAGTGTTCGTGTGTATTTGATGCTTGCATGAGCAAATTGTATTATAGTTCAGCGATTTTTGAAAGAATGCGTGTTGAAAAACCTAATACAACTCGCTCTTCCAACATTTCCGGAAAATCACCTAAAGCAGACTTGAAAAGAGGTTCCAGAAACCCTGTTCTTGAATGTCATAATTTTTATAATCGAGGATTACAATGGTTACATTAACAGTAGAAAAACTTTCCCTTAAAAGTGAGATATAATATCAGTCATCTCTTATAAAAAGTGAGTGATTTTCGTTCACGAACTCTCTGCATACAAAATTGTTCACCTTTTGTTCAGAATGCATTGTTGTCATTTTGTTTCTGTGTTTTTTTTCTGACACGAGTCAGTTGCCTAATCCATCTGTAAACATTTTATGTGTTCAGCGATGCAATCAAATACCCAGATCACATTGGATCTAAACCAAAAGCGTGACGCCTTTCACTTCTTTTCAACGACAACAACGCGACAAACGCCTCCATGGAAATCAAAGTTAATTTTTCATTGAAAATATTATTTTCGTAACTGAACTCCATTCGTGCCCATATTTGTATGTCAAATGACATGGGCTGTTATCAATCAAAATCTTCTAATAATTCTATTCGATTTCAAAGAGATTTCAACTTTCTAAAATAAATAACGACAAGAACTATCACAACACTTACTTGCTTGTCTTAAAAAAACACCTACTGCTCCTTCAATTATCCTAGGTAATTGCTTTGTTTTATTTTTGTTAACATCTTTTTATTTTAAATGAAATTTTCATGGAAGCGAAACTCTTCATCATATCAACTTTACCTAATTACAGCGATTCTCTTCTCTCTTCAACTTTTTTTTTGTTTTTTGTCGTAGGAAGATCTCTTCAACTTCCACCCACTCGTCTTCAAAAAAGTTTTTCAAGTTGAATTTTGCTTTTTTTGTCTTTTCAATTCAGAACGCATTTCCTTCATCTTCTTCATAAAGTTTATTATTTTTGTCTTTTTTTTTTGTCAACTTTTGTCTATCCGAGTGTCGATGCAGTTTTCCTTGCGTACAGTGGGGTGAGGAAAAAGCCAAAGAAGAAAAGTGCAACTTTCAATAAATCAACATATTCTCAAAATTGTTGTTTTTTCCACCCCACTGTTCGTTCTGTACGAGTGTGGGCCTTGCTGTGTTGTCTTGTGTGTTGTGTCCTCAACAAACAGCTCCCATTTCAGCCAGCACAAGCAAACGCCCCAGATGTCATCCGGTGTTGTTGATGTTACTGTCGG
The DNA here is from genome assembly GCA_920937365.1 of Sphaerophoria rueppellii. Lineage (NCBI taxonomy): Eukaryota > Metazoa > Arthropoda > Insecta > Diptera > Syrphidae > Sphaerophoria > Sphaerophoria rueppellii. Next base: position 12,046,157 of record CAKKXW010000002.1, on the reverse strand, counting down.
AATACGCGAAGAGATACACTCTAAAATAGCCATAACTATGTATATATAGCTAGCTTTTGGGAACACTACTTCTCACTCGAAAAAGGGTAATCGGAGATACATTCAGGTATCATATTTAAATCAACAGTCTGTCTGTCACTTCTGTGTTCTGTCTCTCTGGTGTTGAGGCCAGGCCTTGCCAGACCAGCCGAACCCATTGCAGCCCCCACAGTCAGCTATCAACTTTATGTTGTACCTACTCGGCTTCGCATAGCTCATGCTGCAGGAGAACTATACAGCTATACAACTACTGACAATCACTGTCTCTAAGTTTCTCTCGGCACTCGGAGCAACAGTACCAGCATCACCCGCAGATGGTTAACATCATCGTTGTGTCGAGGCGCGTCGTCGTCGTCAATCTGAGTTGAAATTGAAAAAAAAAAGAAAACCATTCATGGTCCATATCGTGGCGTACTTCAACTTACCGTTCGTCGACAGTTTGTTTTTGTTTTTTTGTTTTTTGTGAACCGAAAAACCATTGTTGTTGTTATGACCAGAGAGTGAACAGAGATCCGGGCAATCCTTTTTGCTGACTGTCGACTGTCGGAAAGCGGAATTTTCTTGTGTTTACGCGGGTGTACGAGTCCATATCATAGTGAATTGCCATCAAGTGGGTGGTCTCTGTGATTTCAAAGGAACAGTAATTTATTACTCCCTTTCACATAGATACCTGGGAATTTTTAGCCAGGAAGTTTACAAATTTTTGACAGAACAAAAAGAAAAGTTGAAAAACTATTTCCAACTATTGTAATTATTTGGACGTTAGTTTGGAATTTGATATTTTATAAAATGATGCTCATACGACGACGATGACGTGAGGTTTGGGGGGTATTGTCCAAACTTTATTAAATTACCTGAAAATACAAAAATCGCTGTTTTTGTTTTTTAATTGATGATGGAAAAATGTGAAAATTTTGTCTGTACTCCAAATATGCGGGCTTTCGTTATTCAGAAACTGGAAAACCAACAACGGGAAATCCGATGTTAAAATAAACGAAACTTCCGCTTCTGTTTGCAGTCTTCTGAATTTATAGGATAACCAAGCAGTTAATTTTGTCGAAACAAACGGCCAATCTACAATGAAAAGCAGGGTTTGACACAATGTTTAGATATTCTTCATTTCAAAACTTTGGTTTGTTCGTCTGTCTATGACGTTCCCAATGGAGAGTCTTCATATTTGATTTTGGAGTTAAACTACGTCAACGATTTGTGAGAAAAAAAACTAAAAAAAAATTGTTGAAAAAAAAAACACTAGCTGACCCGAAAAGCTTTGTGCCGTCTTGGAATCACTCTATATTCTGTTGCGTTATTTTGTTGGTGAAGTTAACAAACAATATTACATAAAACGATCTTTTAATAGCTTTGCGTTTTCAAGTGCACCTGCAGCGCCACCTATGAAAGTATTTTACAATTCTTTTACGGACAATAGAAATGCAGAATCTCTCGATTAAGTGCAATTGTTAAGAAGTGTGGAAAGGGTGATCTGACATTCCGCATAGTAATCCTAGTAGTTGTACCCAAGCCGTCCTCTGTGCATAAACCTTCAGAACACGGATCATAATGTAAAAACCTATTAACATATTTTTAACATGCGTTAATTACGAGGTTTAAAAAACCCATTCAAATTTCAATTGTGCAAAAGTCTTCTTTGATATATTCAAAGCAGGCGTAGAACAAAACTAAATAATTTCACACTACGCGGCGCTGTGGATTCCGTTACTGGTTTTTGAAGCTCGTCTTTGTTCGCAATTATTTTGTTTTTTGTTTTTTAGCGTGTACCGACCATTAATACCTCCTATAGTTATATAAAATAGTTTTGTTTATTCATATCCTCCAGTCGTCATCGTCGTCGTCATCATCTACTGCGACTTCCTGTCATGCAAAGTTGCCTTTTCTTCCTTTGCCTTTCCAGTCCAGATTGCTTTCATACAGTGATGTGAAAAGTGAAAAAGACGTATCAAGCTCCTCAAAAAAAAAATGTATATTTGTTTTTCTGTGTAGATTTAAGAAAAGCGGTTGAAAAGTAAAAAAAAAAACTTAAAATTAATGTTCGTATGTCTGGCTTAAGCAAAAGGACAATGCAGACAAAACTACTGCCAAATGAAAATTCCCCAACAGATGCCGGAGGAGGGGCCGTAGTCAGCGGAAACTACAACGAAGAAGGTATGAACCAGCATGTTATCGTTTCGCAACTCTATGTGCAACGAGTGACTGACTGACTGACTCTGTTTCTCGTTTAAATTCCATTCATCAGAAAGAAAATCTTAAGATTTCGTTCGTATTTTTTTTTTCTTTTTTTTTTTTGTATTCTCTTCCGCTTACCATTTTGAAGTAGTACAATGCTCTGAGGGATTCAATTGTCATCGACTTAGCTAGACCCACAGCCAGCAGCATCAGCAGGGTGCACAGGGGAATGACATTTTCATTTAGAGATTCAGCACAAATTGTCAAGTGATTTTTCACTCTCTTTTGCTTTTGTGAATGTTTAAACTACACAAATCTTGTGGCACGTTAAGGGCTTTTACAAAAAAAAAAAAAAAAATTTAATGTGACATTTGGAAATGACGTTAAAGACATCAGTGATTGAGTCATGCTTACAAGGAAAACGAACGAATACTTTTTGCCTATCATTGTTGTTGAAGTTGTCTCAAAATCATACAACTCGCAAAGGAGCCTTATTTTGTGTTTAATGTGGCACTTTAATTTTGTATTTAAATTTTAACGGCTGTGCACAATTTCCGTGGTAGCTAATCTGAGATGGAAAATCTCTGCAAAGAAAAAAAAAAAGAGAAAAAGAATGTCAAACAAAATTATAAACCGACAATGACAGCGGCCGCTGTCTCCTGTTTCTTACAAGATCACTGTCGAAAAGGATGTGTAGCACACCTACACAAGTCTGGCACTCCAGAAAAAGAGGAGCAAAAGTGATGATGATGCTTTTTGTAATGATTCCTAGAACTCGATTTGACATGTCTTCTTCATGCTGCCGATGGATCTAGAAATCGATGAAAATGAAAAGTCCCTGGCAATGGGGCGGCAATCCTCTTCACTACGCTCGTCCTTCCTCAATTCGAGAAAAGTGTCTATTTTAAATATTAAGTACGATGTTTTGTATGTATATTTGGAATGGCAAAGAAAACGTTTGGTACATAGTGTCTGGTGTGTATGTCAAAGGCGACAAAGGCACTCTCACTCATGGCCCCCAAAGGTGATGAATAGAATTTTATTTTTAAATTTTATTATCTTGTCATACATTGGGGAGTGGATTTCATTTAAGTGGTAATGGAGTTTTCTTTTGCAGCTATAAAATGACATTAAACATATATAGGGTAGGATACATGGAATCGATTTGATTATTTTGTCCTTGTGATGTACTTTTAACTTTTGGAAAACCAAAAGTAACTCTCTATCTATGGTATAACTGCTACTGACAAGAGCAATAAATGTATCGCACAAAAAGGAGATATGCCAGAAGTGGGAGGCTTTCTACTCGTAGAGTGGTTGTTCTTGCTGTGATTGATCTTTTTGAAGTCAATTTTAAATTTTGCTTAAATATGTCGAGACACATTTCACATGAAAGTGTATATTTTTTCCACCGTTATTGGGACACGAGTTCTAAAGGGTTTTTGGGACTTGACAGCTTTCTTTTTTAAAATCCAATCATTTATGAATGGAACTCGACTTTGTTCATGGCCCAGGATGTTTGAAGCAGTCGATTCTTTGGACCAAATTTTCGATGACTCGGCTACGAACAACTGCTTTTTCGCGTTTTATGTTGGCTCTGAGCTCTACCAACGTCGCCGGCCTGTTGGTACTAACCAATGAATTAACTAAGCTTCAAAGAAAATAGTCTAGACTCTAGAGGCGTTAGATCGCACAAACGAGGCGGCCAATCGACTGGCCCATTATACTTCAGATTCGACTGCTTTTGGCACAATCTTCTTAAAACCAAATGTCGTCCAAGTCATTATGTTCCATTCCGAGAAAAAAAAAATCGGTTAGGCTAGCGAGATATCGCTGGCCATTCACAGTAACGACGCACGATGGTTATCGTCGACGAAGAAATACATACTTATGTATCCGGCTCACAGCCCATGAAGAATCTCAGCCTGAGATACTGCAGCCTTCCATCGTGAACGGTCCCTCGCATGCATCCTCTAGTCGCCGAAACCAAGCGCTCTGGCATCCGCACTCCGCAGTCCTATGGTCCTTGTACCGTAGGTTCGGTAGGTTTAGCCAAACCGAAGTAAGAGCGGTTCGCTATCCGGACGATCTGCTCCATGTAATCTCCTCCGATCTCCTCGTCTAAACCATGCGCATGTTGGAAAGAACTTAGATGAGCTGTCCATTAGCACACTTCGCTGCGTATTCGCCAACATAAGCACTTGGCGGTGGATGCTATCATAAGCGGCTTTGAAGTCGATGAGAAAATGGTGGGTTTCGACTTGAAATTCGCTGGTCTTTTCCAGGATTTGCTCAGTGTGAATATTTGGTCTATCGTTGTTCTGCCTGGCCTAGATCGACACTGGTACGTGCGCATTAATGTGTTGCCGAACGGTTTAAGATGCTCACACAGTACGTTGGATAGGATTTTGTATGCAACATTAAGCAGGGATATGCCTCGGTAGTTTTTGCATGACATAGGATCGCCTTTTTTGTAGACCAGTCAGTGCGGGCATGCATTTTTCCTTCCACAATTTGTTGATGACCTGGTGCATGCGGATCATCAAAACCTCCTCCATATTTAAAGAGTTCCGCAGGTATGCCATCTGACCCGGCGGACTTGTTATTTTTTAGCTTTTGGATGGCTCTTTCTACCTCGTCTGTGCTGAGACTCTTCTATATCTTTGAGCTGAGAAACAGCAGATGTTCTTTTCTTCCTTCGCAGTCTTTTTCTCATTTCTCCTTTTTGTTCGGTACTCTTCGCTTGCTGCTCTTGTTTCCCGTTGGAGCATCTGCAAAAGTGCATTTTCCGTCTCTTTTCAATAACGCGCACTCATCTTCATACCACGGGTTCTTTTTTGGGGGTAGCTGGTAACCTATGGTGGTCTCGGTTACATTTTTTCTTATTTCGTCATATTGGTTCCACAAGGTGTTGACATCTGTGGTATTAGGGAGGAGAGTCGCTCACTCAGGCGCTCACTGTAGGCTCTTCTTAAACTTCCTTCATGTTTTTTTTAGTCGTTTGATAGTTGAGCTCTAAACTTAGCCACTATCAGAAAGTGGTCATCAGAGTCGACATTTGCTCCTCGGAAAGTGCGCACGTTGGACGAGTGCCTTGCACCGATTAGCAGATGGTCGCCCATCCGGAGATCGCCAGGTTGCTGTGTAGATCTTTCGTCTTGGGAACCTAGTCACCGTAGTAACACCAAAGTCGATTAGTCGGAAGCCGTTATCTGTTGTAACTTCGTGTAGGCTATGCTTTTCAACTAATCCGCTTAAGATGTCTTCCTTTCCTATTTTTGCATTGAAATCTCCGAGTACGATTTTGACTTCGTATTCTGGACAGGCTCCGAAGGCTCTGTCCAAGAAGTCGTAAATCCTCCTTGCTAGACTCCTCGGGCGTGACTACAGCAAGGTAATCACTAATTGGCTTAAAATCCATGACTTTCGATCTCAGTCAATTTCCAACTATTTTTTCTTTTCATTGTTCCTGATCCTCTCCACCGTATTTCCTGGATCGCAGTAATGTCTGCCTTATACTACGTGAGGACAGATTCAAGTTTTTGAGTTGCACCTTGAGTGTAGAGTGTTCTTACATTCCAATTTCAAACTCTCAATGCATAGTCCGTTGTCGTTCCGGGTCTTGTTACCATAAGAAGGGGCAATTTTCCAACGAAAAAATATGACCCAATAACTCTGTCGTCGCCAGCATGCAAACGGCACCAAACAGTTATTTTTTGTGAACGAAGTGGTGCCTCATGAAGCAAATGAAGATTTTCTCCCGACAATAACACATATTGGATCCTTTCGCAGAATACTCCATAATGTGGTGTAAGCGATGCCCAGTTCTAGGAACGCCTTGGAATTGACTGATTTGGATCGTTTGCTACGGACGCCTGAACGACAACGGTATACACCATGAAAAAAATTGAGTTTACTGAATAAATGACAATGACAGTTCGATGATTAGTGAAAGGGTGCGTTCAGAAATTAAATTCAAAGTTGTCAAGTCCCTATTGGAAAACCAAAACATCAAATACGATACATTTTATTTACGAATTTGTTCTTCAATCTCGATTCTTGAATTTAAATAAACAAATTAATATTGTAAAATGCAATTATTCCCTTTTCAGAACCAGGGCAAATTGATTTGTACGAATTTTTAACTGAGTCTGAGCTGCAACACTACTACAATTCGTTCAAGTAAGAAGAAGAACCACTCTAAACTTGTATACGAAAAAAAATTATCCAAAACCACTTATTTTCCTTCTCCAATAACAGAAACGAATTGAAAATAAAAAGCGCTTCCCAATTCAAATACGCAACCGATGAGGACCTCAAACAAATCGGACTGTCTCGTCCAGAAATTCGCCGACTACGCAAATACTATGAGAAATACTATCCCCATGGTTATCTCAGCAAAATCAAACGTCTCCTTCAAACACCCACCATAGTGAAACGGGATGATGGCACCGTAACTTATAATACACCATCGACTGACGGCACTGGCGCCAAATCGGGTACTTCGCCTAGTAAAGCACCAAACAATAAACACATTATACCAGCCGATTCAATTTGTGTGAATAAACAATTGGGCACTGGAGAATTTGGTATTGTTCAGCAAGGAGTTTGGACTAACGGCACAGAAAGGGTAAGTGATTGCTTCAACCAACCAACCCCTTGACGTTTAAATCGATATTCTTATTTGTGTGTTTTTGTCTTTTCTTTTTTCTATAGATTCAAGTAGCGATAAAATGTTTGTGCCGCGAACGAATGCAATCAAATCCAATGGAATTTCTCAAAGAGGCTGCGATTATGCACTCAATCGAACATGAAAATATCGTTCGATTGTATGGTGTTGTACTTGCCACCGATTCTTTGATGTTGGTCACTGAGCTGGCACATTTGCGTTCGCTATTGGAGTGCCTTAAGGATTCTGGTTTGCGTGTTAGCTTTCTAACCATACCGACTTTGTGTGAATTTGCTATGCAAATTTGCAATGGAATGAAATATTTGGAGAACAAACGACTTATACATAGGTAAGCCAAAAACAACTCACAAAATACCTTGGTGACCACTAAAAAATGCCCGTTTGAATTATTTCAGAGATTTAGCTGCGAGAAATATTCTAGTTTTTAGTAAGAACAAAGTGAAAATATCCGATTTTGGTCTGTCTCGAGCGCTGGGCGTTGGCAAAGACTACTACAAGACCAATTTCAATGTGAATCTTAAACTCCCCATAGCATGGTGAGTTTCCCCCGCAAATTGTTTCAAAACAAATAATTTATTCATGTTTTTGCTTTTTGAAGGTGTGCACCTGAGTGTATCAATTATTTACGCTTCACGAATGCATCGGATGTTTGGGCGTATGGCGTGTGCTTATGGGAAATGTTCTCATATGGTTTCCAACCCTGGGCCGCACTCACCGGACTTCAGATTCTCGAAGCTATTGACGAGCCAAATTATCAAGTAAATTGAGAATCACACTCAGTCTTGTTCCTTTGATTGAAATTGTTTTTTTTTTTTCCAGCGTCTTGAACAGCCTGATTGTTGTCCCCGAGATTATTATAATCTTATGATGAAATGCTGGCAACATGATCCATCAAAACGGCCTAGATTCTCTGAAATCCATGAAATGTTGCCCGAACTGAAACCCGAACAACTAAAGACTATTGTCAATTGTCTGGAACCGAAGAAGGATCATTTGATCTATCGTCAAGGCGAAGTCATTACTGTCCTCGAGAAAAATACAAATACTCAATTTTGGAGAGGAGTTTTGAACTCAGGGAAAACGGGACTGTTTAACCCAGCCAATACTATTGCTTATACAGAAACTCCGCCAAGCTCAAATCGGTAAGAAATCAAAGAAAACTTCAATTTAGACCCATTTTAACTCTTTGTTGATTTTAGGGAATCATTCTATCGAAATAATGAACGTTGCAGCAAACGAAAACTACGAACTGAAATGATTTCCCGGCCTCAAAACGATTTCAAACACACCGGACACATCGGAATCGATGGTGAATCGTTCGGTGATGTAGCATTCCTGGGTAACTCCCAAAGTGTAAGCTTCACTCTCATGTTCATTTGTATGTTTAGAAAATCATTTTGTCTTCATTTGTACAGTATAATCATTTGCCGCGTCAAGTAGTCACACCATACAAACCATCTGAAGACATTGAACAAACGCCTCTGCTCCTACCACCAACACCAACCAGTCCAGATTCGCTACAAACTGCCAGCGGTTATTTTCCCGACGAACTACGCACATCGTCGTCGACAAATCCGACGTTTATCAGTTCCAATGAAAACACACCCAATCATCATAACACCTTTGGCGCACCATCATTTGATTTCTCATCGACAAATGCTTCTGCGACTGCTTCCGCATCAATGTCTCAAAACACCCAAAAGCCAACAATGTTTCATTCATCAACAAATCCATTTGCTTTAGAATCAGCCGCAGCATCAGTTGGTAGCAATCATCATGCTAGAGCAACAGCTTCAAGTAGTAACAGCAGTAGCAATAGTACATTTGCATTGCAAAACAATAATTACGGTCTAGAGGCGAATGCTTTTACCAATGCCAATTTAGAAGATGACTCTCTGCAGGCATCGAGCGGTTCGAATATCGAAGACCAACACGAATACCATGAGATATCGGATGATGAGATAACAGCGGACAAAGTCTTCGACATGGGTCCATCGCTATTGGATGAAATAAATTCGATGTTTGGAACGATAACTGCTGCAGCAGCAACTGGCACAACAGACAGTGTGACAATGTCCAAATCGCCGGATTTTGATCATTCACATAAACTTGCCGAATTGTCTTCCAAATTGAATCGAAAGAACAGCGGTGATTCGAATGGTAATAAGTCGAAAAAGAAATCCGGCAGTGGAACAATGAAACCAATTTCGGTGAAGGATGAGAAAATTCTCAACCATGCAATTGAGATTGCGAATGAGATTAGTGCGAGGTAAATTAATCTTTGTTTTATTTGAAGGGTTTTCTCAATTTGTATTTGTTGTTATTTTTTAGGTCAATGACTGATTTGGTTTCGGATCAAACACCCAATGTTCAGAGTCCAAAACGAAAGTTTAGCTTTCGTTTTCCTCATTTGTCACATCATCATGGTGCCAATGACAAACATAATGCTGGTCCGTCTAGTGGACACAATGGTAATGCTGGTCCATTATCATCCTATGCTAAGGAGAAAAAGAATTTCACCGAGGAATTGAAGAGCATACCCGACTTACAGGTACATTGAGAATGCATTTTAATTTTTTACTCATAATTTAATATTGATAACGAAGAATAGTTTAAGTAGATTCATTAGCGCAAGAAAGAAAGTAGATCATTGCTAAAAACTGGGGTATTTTAAATTTGAATTAACATGCATACAGCAAATGTTTGCCTGGGTTTAAATCATTTCGAACACCACTTGCGTATTGCTTCTTCATAAATAGGTTTTTAGGTAACTAAGGTGTATGTTACATCCATTCGTAAGCAAATTTCAATTTCTAATTTCCAAGGCTTAAAATAGCAATTCAAACTGTCTCTAAGCTTAAGCCAAGTTCGACTGAACTCTTAAAATGGAGCGATCACTGTAGCTTACTAGCGCCGGCCGGGTTTCACATGGTTTATTCTCAGTTTTTCAAAGTTGATAAACGAACCCCTCCATGGCAGATGATGTCCCACTATAATTCGGTTGTTTTAATAAAAATTGTACAGTCCCTTTAGACTGCGATTCTGTGGGATGTTTTTCTTTCAATCGGATGCGACTAATAGTTATGACCCAACCTTGCTGCTTCTCAGATGAAGTGTTTGTTATTTATCTTCATCGTCGGCCTAGCCAATGGAGTTTCTCCCTTTATCTGCGACACAAACGGCATCCGGTCCAGGCCCCTTCACAAAGTTCTTCCATGTATCCCGATTTTCGGCCGACGCCATCCAGCTCCGCACCCCAAGGCTTTTTCTGCCTTCTGCTCTACGGCATCCTTCCAGCACAAATTTGGTCTGCCGCGCTGTCTCCTACCATGAATTTAAACGCAATGAATTCCGCAAGAGTTTTCTATAGAAAGCGGCTAAGCACCCAAGTCTCGGATCTGCAAGTGAGTATGGGTTAGACAATCGTCTTATACAGCAGCAGTTTCGAAGTAATGGTGAGATTTTTGGATTTAAAGAGTCTTGAAAGACTAGGTTCTGTTGCAGCCGCCCGTGTATTTCTTCTTACATATTGTTATCGGCTGCTACTACTGACCCAAGGTAATTGAAGGATCGCAATACTTCGAATTGGTGCTACTTCATCTTAATAGTTGTTCTTCTACTATTGCCGAGGTTTTCTGCAGGCGAAGCCAACATGTGCTTAGTTTGCCTCATTGATATGCAGCCCCAGTTTTTACGTCGCCTGCTCGATCTGGATTAATGAGAATTGTACAGCTTGTGGGTTCCTTCCAAATATGTCAATGTCGTATGGCGTATGTCAACAATTAGGTGGACTGATATTTCCTCGCCAGGTTAAAGAGGAGGCTGTCGGTGTCCATTGAAAATGTTGACGAGATACTTTAATTTGGCTTGAACCGTTGTTCATGGTTAGCTTTCATCGTCTTAATAATTTATCTGGGATGTCGAATTCGATCATGGCTTCGCACAGTTCTAGCCTGGACATGCTGTCGTAGGCGGCTGTAAAGTCTATACATATCGCCTTTTTGTTGTCTGGTCTGAAACCACACTGATATTTGCCGATTACGGTTTCCGCGTATGGGGCTCTCCGATCTTGTAGTATAGAGGAGAATATCTAATAGGTTGTACCCCTATAATTGCTGCACTCTGTGTCTAAAACCTCCCCTTATATGACATCAGTTACATAAAGACTGTTGCATCATGATATAATGTGTGTTTTACATAACATTCATTGGAAGATCCAATTTCGGGCTACTTCAAAGCTGGTTTATTCCTAAATACCTGAGATTTTAATGGTCCATAGACGTGATTTCCCACAACCTAGACAAAATGATTTCTCAACAAGTTCCTTGTTTCACGCCCCGTAGGGCTCGCAGCGCCGCTTCGTCTTGTTTTAACCAGAGCTCGCCGAAACCATAACTTTGAATTTCAGGAATCACGCCGTACCGTTCTTTTTAAGGGCTGTAATAATAGCTCTTGGGACTCTTCGGGTTGCTTATAAGCCCAAATATGGAAATTTTCGTTAATTGGCGTATCCTTTGAAGTCAAAGATGTTATTGGTACTGTTTCCAATAAGTCCGTTACGTGACTTGTGTCCAAATTTTCACCTTTTCTCAAAAAGACAAATCAAGCAATGGTTTACTTTCTTTTTACAAATTGATTTCAGACAATTTATGTATATTTAAATTTTTAATTTATTAAGTATGTACCTGAATTGCATATTTATCTTTTTTTATTTCACTTTTTTTCTTGTCTTACCTATCCCGCGATAATTTCTTACTAACAAAACAAACAAAACAAATAATGAAAATCTCTCGAAAACGAAAACCTTTTCAATTGGTCTCCAAACCTTTACTTTTGTTGTGTGTGTTATTCTTGGTTTTCTATTTTACAATTTCTGTTCTTTTTGTGGTTCATTTTGTTGCTTCTTAATTAACATATTTGTTTTGCTTTACTCTCTGCCATTAATTTAATTTATTTGTTGGTTTTGCCAATAGTTTGACGATTACATTAATCATTCCACTATCGATTTGTAGATTTGTAGAACTTGTAAACAATTTAAAGACAAAATATTTATATTTAAACGAGAAATAATAATCATTTGTAAACTAACCAAACAAATCATTTTTCATCTCTTTTTTCCAAAACACATTTTTTAACTCTCCTCTCTCATCATCGATTCCTGTACGAAAAATATGCCTTGGACAATTTCTTCATATTTTTTTTTTTGGTTGTGTTCATTTTTCCGTTGGTTTTTGGTTTTTGTTTTTTTCGTATTTTACACGCAAAAATGCATATCCATCAAATTAGCGCTTTCGGCCTAGCGATTTGGACCCGTTTCCTATCTCCGACATTCGAATTCCGATTTTCGACAAAGAAGCATCGGATTTCTTTTTTGAAAAATCACGCGAAATCCTTTGTCGTCCGATTAATATTGACTTTCGCGAAGATGTCGAAGTTAATGATAGCCGGACGCCAAGAGATGTTATTGGCGAAAACCTCCTCGATATTGAAAACACCTTGAAGGCCCTAAATCTGGATTTCATCCAGACCTACAGCGAATTGGATAAGAACGATTCGGCCGAAACGTTGCTTAATGAAAAGTTCGCAAATATCGTCTCATCGCTGGAGGGTGAGATCAGTAGTGCAAGCACAATTGCTGGAAGTTTAAAATCATCTGGAGTGTATGACTTTGGTGGTGGGATGCATACGAAGTTCGATTTCAATTCGGCCACTAGTCATATTGACAAACACTTGCAGCACTACAATGACATCATTGACAAGATCGAAGACAAGCGATCAAGCACTCCGGACACCGGTTTCGCTTCCAGAGAAACCAATCTCTCGCTATCGCGGCGGAGTAGCCAAAAGAGCAGCTACTCCCCTCAAGATAGCTACTTCAGTCCGAAGGATATTAGTTTCTCTGGGAGTTCGATGGAAGCCCGAGGCTATATGAGTGTCAAAAACGAATTGGCAACAAATAATTGCACAAAAATCCATCAGTCTTCGTCGCCGGTCAAGAGCAATGTGAACGCCAGCAATACATCAATCTATTCGCATTCTCAAATGCAGAACTCTCCATTAGGTGATTATTCGGGCAGTCGACAACGGTCCATGTCGTTTAATGATAATTACAATTTGAAATCTCCCGTTCTCTCAGAGCCACAACACCGGACTGTGGGACAGCAGAATTTTGCCCATCGAAGTACGGGTTCCTTTCGAAGTCAGCCCGTGGGCACGAGTGGCGGCAGCAGCGGCGGCGGCGCCAGTAGTATCGTTGCCGGCGGTGGTGGCGGTGCGGCCAACAAGGTAATGCAATATAAACCGCGTAGCATCAAAGCGCGCACGTTACGGCGTCTGAGCTATAATCCAATTGTACTTGACTCTAGCTCTACATCAAGCGATGAGGAGAGCGACTTTGATCGCAGCATTGCCCATTCTGAGTGCGACATACGCACACGAGTGTCTTCCAGACGGCGGCGACAATATCTCAATAGGAAGGCGTTCTCTGCAAGCAATGACGAATCGGCCCAGGACAAGCTTTATGGATCGAATGCGAGCATTAAATCGGCTCCACATTACAACAACTATGGCACGGAGCGACGGTACCGTGGCAATGGCGGCGGTGGCGGTGGTGGTAGCCACCAACAGCACTTTTCTCATGATATTCATCAACAGGCACTGTCTCAACATGGATATGATGAGAAGATCTATGATTTCGGGGGACGTGGACCTGGCAACAATTATGCCATGAACATCAATCACGTCATCAAGCCGCCACGAGCTTTTGCAGTCAATGGATCAAGTTTTGTCAATAGTCGCAACTCGATGTTCCATGAGTTCGATGTCTCCAAACTGACCGGCAAAAGTCCAACGTCCACAACTTACTACAATTCCGGACAAGATGGCAAGAAGGCGATTGCAAAGCCGCAAAAAACTCCACCTCCTCCTCCAGCACATCAACATCAACAGCAGCTTCTACAACAGCCACAGCAGCAACAACAACAGCCACATCAGCCGCCGCCACCACCACCTCCAGCTGTATTGCAGAAGCAATCATCAATGCCACATAGTCATCAGCAGGGAAGCAATTT